>SNQJ01S0233065.1:0-14069 GCA_010110895.2 Picea sitchensis | reverse complement strand
CTGGGGCTTAAAGCTCCACCTAGGAAAAGGAATATTGACTCAACTAAGGTCTCTTTGACCTCAGGAACACTCAGACTCAGGTTCCAATTCTAACATCTAGCCTATAGTCCCTCATTCTGGACCGTGTGCTTGTCCCACCCCAAAAATTGTGCCCCTTCTCTGTTAAACAATCCTTCGGTTGCCCCACTTCCCTTCTGGTGCTTCAACAACAGGTTGGACAAGAAGTTTCATAGCCCTATAGCTATTGCTTGGCACCTTGGGAATCAACTACCAGTAGTTCTCTTGCCTGGAGATAATGCTCATGGTCCTGACAACCTACTTCTTTGAAAAACACATGCCTGAAAAACTCCCCTCTTCGACAAACATGAGCTTGACAACCCTCTTCTTCGATAAACATAGGCCTGAAAACCCACCTATTCAATAGCACACCGACCTTCCCAAGTATAGGTTTATGTGATGGTAGCATGTTACCATGGGATACAAATGCCTAGTAGAGGAAATTTGGTCTCCATGGTGAAGGAATGATGATTCCCCCCTAAATATACTAAGGATCAAAAATATATTTTCATGACTAAAACCAAACATTTGCCACCTTAATAACTAGCTTCGCTACACTTGGTGACTCATTCCCATACTTTATGAACTTAGGATAAATATGTATTCCATAAATTATACTTTTGGAAATATTATTAAAATATTGCCTGTAAGATTCCCACCTCTTTCCCATTCTAGTGTAGTTTTAATCCCCCCGTCTCCTTTTTTCTAATTGTTCTACATGCAGTGATATGTTTATATTAATATCTAAGAGCAATTACATTTTACAAAAATAGGTGAACTTCCCTTCGTCGCAATCTAGGATCTCCATCCTAATAACCAAATAGGCACTCTAGCCTCAATATACATATATACAAAGGCTCTCCGGCCCCAAAAATATCTTAGCTACAAAAACGGTTTGGTGCGCACTTTGAAGTGATCGTTGTGAACTTACTCAGGTCTTTGCAAAACTAGGAAATGAGAATGCACTCTTCCCTTGTTGCGTGTGTGCTAAATTGTACTCAAAACTTGTGCACCCATGACTCACTAGCCTATATGTACATTTACATTTACATTTACAATTTGGGATCGGGCCAGGGTATTACAATATTTTACTAACCCTAGAGATGGGTTTGGAAAAAATGCGGCCATAGCGGCTTCTTCAACAATTTGGGTTGGACGCAGCAGAGGTGAAATATCACGGTCGAACCCCAAGTCGATGGTTATCTGGGCTAGGATCTGAGTGGTTGACAATCACTTTCACTTTTCAGTTGTTGTATTGTCCTCATCAAACCCACTTGCATGCAAAGAATGTGCAGATGATTCGGGAGATTATGTATTATTGGTCATTGTTGTTGTCTTATTGGCCTCTGGTTCATCCTTGGACTGGTCCAGAGAATTATTTGATCTGAATTCAAATTCAGATTGTAGTTCGGAGAAGGGGGGTTGGTCTTTGGCCAACCAATGTTCAACCATCACGATAATGTCACATTTCGTAATACAAAAGGGAAGTACAACTTTTGATTTTCATGTTTTTGTGCAACGAAAGATGACCACATTATGGAGGTTACATGTAAAATGAAGATGATGTTCATACCTGGTGAATATTTTGGGTGGGATGCGGACTTTCTTGGTAGACGAATTGATCAGCTAGGTGTACCATTTCCTAAACACTTTATAAATGGAAACTTGTTTCTCAGGCTCCTTGGAATTCTATAGCGGTAAGAACTGGGAAGAGAGAAATGAAGGGGAATTCCCCATATCAATTTCAAAGCTGAGGGGTCGCTTCCATAGCGACATGACCAACAATAAAAGGACCCAACTGTAATGAAATTACTTCCCCTCATCTTAAGCATTCAATTAGTCCACAAAAAATTATTTAAAGAGGTAGGGGGACCAATCCACCTGATGACCATCACTGCAACGCTCGAAGGCCGAAACAAACCCAATTATACATTCTTCCTTTCATCATTTGTGAATAATTTTGCATGCAAGGAGATGAGTGGTAAACTGGATTTTCGAATCATTTATTGCATAAATGAGAATGTCACGTTTGCCTCTGTGAGTGTCATATTTGGAATACACCTCCTCCATCGACACATATTTGGTTTTTAAAATGTTGGTCGGATTAGCACCAGAATTGGGCTAGAATGAGATTTTATGTATAATGTCTTGGTCGACAAGATACAGTCGGTCCAACTAAAGGTATCCCCCTTGCAATCTGGTGAGGAGGAATTGAACACATGATTTCACAGTGTTGGCCCAGCTGAAGTGTGGACATTTAAGAAGGGATAGTATCATGGATCGCTTCAGGGGTATTTCCTAGTCTTGTATGATTTTTTTCTCCATGCCAGTATCACCTCGGATGACCTCTGTGTATTGGTCGAGCTGAATTTCAAGAAACTAGTGGGGGTCGCAGATATTGTAATCGACACATTTTAGGAAGGGTACTTTCCTAAATGGAAGGTCATCATTGAGGATTCCACGAGGAAGTACAGGAGCAAGAAGCGACATTTCTTTCACGAACTTAGAATTTTTGGGGGGTTTATATTATATGGATGAAGACATATTAGAAGTAGTTGTAATGGTGGTGGAACTTGTCTGTGGATTGGGATTAGATGTGGAGATAGTGGTAGGGGTGGAGTAAGTACAACACACAGAAAAATAAACAATGAGGAAGTGGAAGTAGAGGGGGGGTTTTGAATCAAATGGAGCCATCAGAACATGTGGTTGTTTATGCATGCATATTCATTGTGCCTTATTTCTAGTAAGTTGGCTCATACTCCGCCCCATTCCGGCCAATGGGATGAGCATGTTGGAATTCATGTTGGTGTACTTGCATTAATGTTGAGGCTTGCAATTATTTTTGCAATAAATTCTTCTTTTATTATGAATTGAGGAAAGAATCCTCTTTCCAGTGGTTTTAATGGGTCATCAATTTCTGAATTAGTTGTAGTGAACATGTGAGGGTGATCGGTCACTTTAACCATTGGGATTTCCACTCTCTGGCCATCACCAGATATTCAAAATAAATTATGATATAAATGGTAGAACCCCTCCATGAGTATACTCACTAGAGGTGTGACGCATGGTTCAATGCACATCGATGAAAGTTGATTAATGGCTTAAATGGATGCAGTGACCCCGGGTGGGTCACTACGTACACTCATTTAGGTGTGGTCAGTCAGTGTCTGCGTGGGAGGTATAATATTAGGTGTAGTAGGCTCTAGTAGGATCCATTGTCTAACCATTGCGTTAACAGTTGTGCTAGAGTCGTCTGTATGCTCAATGGGCATGAGGAGAAGGGAACAGATCATTGCAGGTTAATGAAGGGAGCCTGTGTTTTCCAACATAAAATTCAGGAATCAAGAAAATAGGGTGTTTCTTGGGAAGTCGGTGTTGGTCATTCATATAGTGATCACGTGCAATGTGCCTCTGCTTTTTTATCCAATTACTTTCACAAGGACAAGTGTATTGATGGATGTCGACGTCTGGTCAAAATCATTTTCACATGGATGCTTCAATAGCATCCCATTCACTATAATTCTCTCGATGTGCATCCCACCAGCATGTTGGAATTCCTAGAAGCATTGTGTTCAGTGCATGAGGCCACCAATACTCTGGAATGCATTGTATCCATGCAAGTAATGTGTCCACCAGCTCCGACCCATCATACTAATGAGACAAATTCTTTGTCGTGCTCTTCTATAGATATATGCACACAACTCCTTGTCTATAATTCATATAGCTTATTCTCCCACCTCTCCATGGCATCCTCATAATCTATTTCATACTATTTAACACTTCTCCATCTTAGCTCACTATCTGTGGTGGGGTTTATGTATTCCTCCATGCGCCCCATTACTTTGTAAATATTTTCAATGACTAAGCTCCATGCATCCTCATCCATGGTCTCATTGTACCACTCACCTTCATATGGGTCTAGAAGCACAACCACGTGTAGGGTGTAAATTTCAAAGGACATATGCCTCTTCTTCAAAATTAACACCACATTATTGTTAAAGGCCCAGTCAATCCCCAATAGTGTAGGGTATGGATCATATTCATCCATGATCTCAATTACTTCTAAGTCATCCTTTTTTTTCACTCCTTTGATATTCACTTCTACTTTTTCTTGCCAATCGGTGGGGCATATCTTGTAATGATTGGTGGAGTAAGTACAACGCATAGAAAAATAAACAATGAGGAAGTGGAAGGAGAGGGGGGGTTTTGAATCAAATGGATCCATAAGAACATGTGGCTTTTTATGCATGCATATTCATTGTGCCATATTTCTAGTGGGTTGGATCATACTCCACCCCATTCCAGCCTTTGGGATCAGCATGTTGGAATTCATGTTGGTGTACTTTCATTAATGTTGAGGCTTGCAATGATTTTTGCAATAACTTCTTCTTTTATTATGAATCGAGGAAAGAATCCTCTTTGCAATGGTTTTAATGGGTCATTAGTTCCTGAATTAGTTGTAGTGAACATGTGAGGGTGACTGATCACTTTGACCATTGGGATTTCCACTCTATGGCCATCGCCAGATATTCAAAATCAATTATGATATAAATGGTAGAACCGTTGTGTGAGTATAATTTCTAGGGGCTTCATGTGGTTCAATGCACCTCGACGAAAGTTGATTAATGGCTTAAATGGATGCAGTGACCCCAGGTGGGTCACTACGTACCCTAATTTAGGTGTGGTCGGTCATTGTCTGTGTGGGAGGTAGAATATTAGGCGTAGTAGGCTCTAGGAGGATCCATTCGCTAACCATTGCGTTGACAATTGTGCTAGAGTCATCTGTATGCTCAATGGGTCGGGTGAGAAGGGAACAAATCATCACAGGTTATTGAAGGGCGCCTGCGTTTTCCAACGTAAAATTCGGGAATCAAGAAAATAGGGTGTTTCTTGGGAATTCGGTGGTGGTCATTCATATAGTGATCACATGAATTGCACCTCTACTTTTTTATCCAATTCCTTTCACAAGGATAAGTGTATTGATGGATCTCGACATTTGGTCAAAATCATTTGCACATGGATTCTTCGATAGCATCCCGGTCATAATATGACTCTCGATGTGTAGTCCATCAGCGTGTTGGAATTCCTAGAAGAATTATGTCCATTGTGTGAGGCCACCAATACTCTACAATGCATTGTATCCATGCAAGTAATGTGTCCACTGGCTCCAACCCATCATACTAATGAGCCAAATTATTTGACATGCTCTTCTGTAGATATATGTGCACACCTCCTTATTGATACTTCATATAGTTTATTCTCCCACCTCTCCATGGCATCCTCATAATCTATATCATAATATTTGACACTTCTCCAGCTTAGCTCACTATCTGTGGTGAGGTTTATGTAGTCCGCCCTGCACCCTGTTACTTTGTAAATATTTTCAATGGATGAGCTCCATGCATCCTCATCCACGGTCTCATTGTACCACTCGCCCTAATATGGGTCTAGTAGCATGACCACACATAGGGTGTCAATTTCAAAGGACATATGCCTCTTCTTCAAAATTAACACTGCATTATTGTTAAAGGCCTAGTCAATCCCCAATATTGTAGGGTATGGATCATATTCATCCATGATCTCAATGACTTCTAAGTCATACTTTTTTTTCACTCCTTCGATATTCACTTATATTTTTTCTAGCCATTCGCTGGGGCATATCTTGTATTGATTCCCGGAGTAAGAACATTGCGTAGAAAAAGAAACAATGGGGAAGTGGAAGGAGAGCGGGGGGGAGAGTTGAATGAAATGGAGCCATAAGAACATGTGGTTGTTTATGCATGCATATTTATTGTTCCATATTTCTAGTGGGTTAGCTCATACTCCACTCCATTCTGGCCATTGGGATCAGGATGTTGGAATTCATGTTGGTGTACTTGCATTAATGTTGAGGCTTGCAATGATTTTTGGAATAATTTCTTCGTTTATTATGAATCGAGGAAAGAATCATCTTTCCAATGGTTTTAATGGGTCGTTAGTTCCTAAATTAGTTGTATTGAACATGTGAGGGTGACCAATCACTTTGACCATTAGCATTGCCACTCTGTTTCCATCATCAGATATTCAAAATCAATTATGATATAAACGGTAGAATCCCTGCCTGAGTATACTCTCTGGAGGTGATACACGTGGTTCAATGCACCTCGATGAAAGTTGATTAATGGATTAAATGGATACAGTGACCCCAGGTGGGTCACTACATACCCTCATTTAGGTGCAGTCGGTCAATGTTTGCGTAGGATGTATAATATTAGGCATAGTAGGCTCTAGGAGGATCCATTGGCTAACCATTGCATTGACAGTTGTGCTAGAGTCGTCTGTATGCTCAATGGGCCTGGGGAGAAGGGAACAAATCATCGCAGGTTATTGAAGGGCACCTGCATTTTCCAATGCAAAATTTGGGAATCAAGAAAATACGGTGTTTCTTGGGAAGTCAGTGGTGGTCATTCATATATTGATCATTGTGCCTCTACCTTTTTATCCAATTCCTTTCACAAGGACATGTGTATTGATGGATGTCGACGTCTAGTCAAAATAGTTTGCACATGGATTTTTCTATAACGTCCCATTCACAATATGAATCTCGATGTGTATCCCACCAATGTGTTGGAATTCCTAGAAGCATTATGTTCAGTACGTGAGGCCACCAATACTCTGAAATGCATATTATCCATGCAAGTAATGTGTCCACTGGCTTCGACCCATCATACTAATGAGCCAAATTGTTTGTTTTTCTCTTCTATAGATATATGTACACACCTCCTTGTTGATACTTCATATAGCTTATTCCCCCACCTCTCCATGGAATCCTCATAATCTATGTCATAATGGTTGACACTTCTCCAACTTATCTCACTATTTGTGGTGGGATTTATGTAGTCCTCCCTGCGCCCCATTACTTTGTCAATATTTTCAATGACTGAGCTCCATGCATCCTCATCCATAGTCTCATTATACCACTCGCCCTCATATGGGTCTAGTAACATGACCACACATAGGGTGTCAATTTCAAAGGACATCTGCATCTTCTTCAAAATTAACACTGCATTGTTGTTAAAGGCCCAATCAATCCTCAATAGTGTAGGGTATTGATTATATTCATCCATGATCTCAATGAATTCTAAGTCATCCATTGTTTTCCCTCCTTCGATATTCACTTCTACTTTTTCTATCCAATCGATGGGGCATATCTTGTATTGATTGGCCAGTTGGAGTTGAATGGGTGACCAAACCAACTTAGTATTTCCCATAACTTCCCAAGATTTCTTGGGAAAAGTGTTCACATAAGATCCCAGATCCAACATGAATCCATCCATATCATAACCACCAATCTCTATTGTCATTTTAAATTCTCAGCTAGTGCATTTTTTCTTACTGACCTGACAAACATCTCTTTCTAGAAGTGGAGTATATATGGTGGTATCCTCTCCTCGTCCTTTCATGAAAGTAGCTAACATCAGGGTCAGTTTACTTTCTACTTCTATACCTTTAAGAAAGTACAAAAAATAGTGCAAGAAGGTATTGACTTGATCTTTAGATTCTTCCATGCAACCTAGGTAGCACAAGGCTTATGCGTGTGTTGTGGACTGCAACTCCTCCTGGCGTTGTTATTCATGGAATTTTTTCTCAGTGTGTCGTAGTGTAATTTGTCTATGTGCTTCCTCTTAGATCGGTATTTGGGTCACACATTATATTTCATCGCACACACAAACCTCCTCCAAATATCTTTGTGTCACGCACTACAATTCTGCATGCATGTGAGCTTCTTCCAGCGACCTCTGTGTCTCCTTCTACAGCTCTTCATGGATTGGTTCTTCTTTTAATGACCTTTGTGTCACCGTATGTACCTCTTCTCGGATCCTTGCCTCTTCCAAAGACCTTTGATTCACGCATTACAACTCCTCGCGTGCTATTTCTTCTTCAAGTGCTCTATATGCATCGTGCAGAAACTGCTTCTTATTATTATCATCGAACTTTGGGGGGGGATGAGGTGCCTTCCTGATATTTCCATCCGAATTTTGACTTGAGACTCCACCATGCTAGAATTATTCCCCTGTATTCACCCCTCCATGGGTTACTACTTGGACTTATGCCTCATCATTCTTCTTCTCGTTTTTGTGTGACTCAACATGTACCATGTTACAATTGGTCTTATTTTCCTCCCACTTATTCAGTAAGTCAATACAATCATCGATTACATGTTCAGGACTATAAAAATATGTGCAAAGCACACGTGGTTTGGTGAAAAATCATGAGACATTACAAATCTCACCACAATTGAAACATGTGGGGGGTCTACCCCCTCTACTTCCATTACACGATTGCGGCCATGCCCATTTCCACTTTAGGGTCATCCTTGATATCCACTTCCATATTCCCTTTCACATTCACCACCCTTTTTCTCCTCTCGCACTCATAATACATCACAGGTGTTGTTTTGCATTAACTGGAGGGATTGGCAATTATTGACATCATGTTTGATCGATTTGCAGAACTCACAGAAGGGGGTGTGATTTGTTGTATGGTATTTCTACAATGTGGGACAATGAGGTGGCACATGGCGCCACTGCATGCATATTTCACACCATTCAGACTGTCCATATGGAAATGGACTTGCACGCCTGTCACCACATAATTCGAAAGGACAGGGCACTTGTCTTGGTGATGCCTCTCAGAACGACATGTAGTACACCATATGTTCTTGCGCACGACTTTAGTCTTGGCCATATATTGCAGTTGTATTATTAGGTTTTCCAATTGTGACTAGACTTGTGGCAACCCATCGGATGTCTTTGCACCTCCAGGTGTAGCTTCGAAGTGCATCACGATCTCGACTATCTATGTCTGAGTCATCACCTTTTGTTGGGTGAGTGGGACACGGATATGGGGGAGTAATCCCACAATGAACCATTCTCTGTGTTGTACATCCTAGATTTGGAACGTCAGCCTATCCAACAAGATCTAAAATCAATGTTCATAGTCCCATATGGTTTTTCCTTCTTTTTGTTTGATCTCCTTGATTTTAGTAATGCACTGGGATTCTGACTTAGGTTTCTGAAACTTCCTAAGAAAATCCTTCTTGATCTCAGCCATGGACCTTTCCTATCCATCTATCACAGTATCCTTGTATCTCATGTACCATGTCAGGTCTCTATCCATGAATGTAGTCTCTAGTTTCACGCTATTAGTTGGGTCATTTGTAACTCTCTTTATAGACCATATTTCTTCATAGGCGAACCAGTGTTTCTCTACATCGTCCTTACCCGTTCCATGGAACACGGGAAAAATTAGTGTACTGTCTTGATTCGCCATCTTCAAACTGGAGCTAGATCCTCTTTTCTTACCTCTATTGGCTATATTTCCACACCAGGGGAAAATTATTGCTAACTTCACCTTCTTATTTACTTGTTTCATCAATTTCTTCTTCTTCTTCTCTTTCATCGTCTCTAATATCTTCACTATATGATGTGTTTTGTTCTTATTTAAAAATGCACAAGGGGGGTGGTAAAAAAGTGGGGTAATTCCATATTCCTCTGAAATTTCATGTGAGGTGACCTAGAGATCTATATACTTGCAGTTGCGCAAGCCCATCCACTACTTCCAACTCGTCTCCCCCACCACTACGGGAGCCTCCATATTTTGTTTCTTTTAGTGTACCAACATTTTTTTCCTGCCCTTCATGTCCTGATCATGCACCAAAACTATGTGATAATCCTTCTGAGCCAATCCACACAGTACCACTTCACGCTTCATCTCTCAATGTGATCTATGTACTTCCACCTTGTGCAGAATTGCTCTCTCCAATTATCACACTACTACTTTGTGTGTCATCGTCTCTCCTTATCAATGCACTATTGCTTTGTATTTCCTCTTCTTCTAAGTTTGTGGCACTCTGCAACAACCAAAGGGGGTGGACTTTGTCACCTAGGTCTAAGATAATATCACTACTGGTATCCCTACCGGACACCATCTCCTCTACACCGCACCTATTCACGTGCATATCATCGGCTGTGCTCCACTCTCGCACAACATCCACTTACGCATTACCACTTGGTGCAATTTCTTTTCTCTTCATCTTGGACCCAACCCCTCATCCTGTGCCCCTGGCAAATTCTTTTTCACCTTTCTCTTCTTCTCTTCTTTTTATCTCAACTCTTTGTGTGTACCTCTCAGCTCTTTTACTCTTTTGCTCTTCTGGGTACATTCCATACCTCAATTCATCTAAAAAACGTCTTGGATCTTCCTCAAGGGATCCATCTTATCGATCTTCTTCCCCCACCTTTGAAAAATCACCCTAGTGCTAATGGGTTTACTCATCCATTCTATCGGGCTGCATGTGCATCATTCTTCTCTCCATGAACAACATTTTTATCCAAAATGAAATTTCTTCTAGCATATGCTTCCTAGGACCTTCTTCAAACTTTATTTCAGCCTCATTGAAAGAATAATTGTATTCTATAGAAAACTCAATAATCTATCCTTTTTCCACTCAATCAAACCAAAAATTAATATCCCAAGTTCACTTGTTATGTAGTTCCTTCAAGATATCAAGTGTGTCTTGATCCCAAACTATTGGCTCCGCTGGAAACACAAACAAATTGATAGCATATTGTCTTTTCAACCATTCATGCAAAAGACGAGGAAATTCTACAAAGAATATCTCATGCATATTCAAGTAAATATATTTTCCTTTCCATTCTTTCATGTTCATCCTCAATCCTTGCATCTCTCGCATGGAAAACTCATATTATTTCACTTCTATCCAATATTGAATCTCCTCCTTAGAAGAATGCCAGCTCATTTTTCTTTTCCTTCATTGATATCAATAAGACTTCAAGTCTCAAAAACAAAACCATTTGTTGGGTACTTTTGGTCCATGCTTGTGTGTGTCCCATCCTTCTTAATGCTAGAGAGTTTTAGACGGAGGGTTCATCCAGAGTTGTCCAAGAAAAAACCAAAAACAATGGCATATCAATTCTCAGCCGAGGCCGAAGAAGGTCTCACCCGAGATGTAGAGGGGATCACAAAGACCATAAGGTCTTGTGACAGGGATGAAGGTTTAAAAATACAAAACATAAATTCAATTGGAATCCATATATCTAATGTCTGATAAACTATGAGGACTAAGAAATAAAATGATACACACACTTGATCAACTCATACACAATAGACATAGAATGTATCGAAACCATTGTATCTTTATTACTGGAATCATTTCACCATATATACATTGTGCAGGACAGACACATATGACATCCATAGAACTTCATTTCTTTTCTATATAAACTCGTATAATCACAACATGTTGCACAATGCATCTTTTCTCAAAATTAAACATATATTAGATACAAAACTATATTCAAAGCATTACAACAATACAATAGGCTCAGAGTGAGCTCGACACTGATAGATATGCTAACTCAAAAAAATATCTAACTAACTGACTAGCTAGCCCTGTTTCTGATGTTAGAGCTTCTTTTTGTACTTTTCTCTGTTGGGGAGCATTGTCTCTTTCTATTTTGCTCCACTCGATTGTCTGATACAACTTCCTTGCACACTTCTAGTGTCTTTCAACACTCCACATAGATTTCTTTCATTAAGGGAAATCTTAACTTCCTGCCCATCTCATTCTTTGGCCTTCCCATGTCTTGGTATGTTGTTGGTAGTAATCATTTTGGGAGATTTATCTATGATTCATTTCTTGATTTGAGCAGGCATCTTCTTAAGTGTGTGTAAATTTATTGAATGAGGACGCACAACTCTATTTGTGCACGTGCACAAAAAAGAACCCAAAAGATTGGGTGCCAACAATGGTAATTTCTTCATAGACAAGGACACCACCACCAAGTATTATTGTGATCATCAAATATTGAGGGTGGAAGTAATATTTATTCTTGAGGGAGTGTCATCCTATTAGGTGGTTCTGATCAATAAGGTTGAAGGCGGTAGTAAGACGCTTTCATGTTGAATTTCCAAGGGATTTGGTAGAGTTGCAAGTCCAAGGGCCTCTCCACCACACTAAGGCTACCAAATGAGAATATAATTCATGATATTCCTTTGGGATGTATGTGATATAATTGTAGAGTATGCCACTATCAAGTGTAGTTACAATCACCAAGGGATACAATGGTAGTAAGATCCATGCAACCCATAACCTAGGGAAATGGGAATGATTTATTTGTAGAGAGTATTATTATGTGCCTTGATCTTCCTCACCTTATTGAGCTTAAGCCTTTCTTGCATGGGGGAAACCTATGAAGGTGGTTTCATTTTTTGGGTGGATAATAAACCCTTGATTTGATTTACCCATATTGATTGAAGATCAGTTCATGGGATCTAATTCAATATTGGTTTGTAAGATCTTATTGGAGATTGCATCCTAGGATCTAGAGCACAACTAGCTCAACACTTAGACCTTTATGGGATAAAGGTTACATGTATTTATCATTTAAGTATTTAATTTTCTCTTTGATAGTTGATTGGATTTATTACATAGATTTCAATTCCTTATGATACATGGAATTCCCCTTTACATAGTGTACAAGTTGGATTTTATGTACTTAGAAGATTCTACATTTTGGCTTGCATTATTGTGTATGGTATTAGAGAGGGAAAACAATTGTTAAGGTAATAATTTGATGGGTTGTTACATTACCTCCTTCATGTAGTGATCATGATCATAGTATCCCACTACTTCAAGGTATTCAATAGCCCAATGTGCATTCATATTTACATCATTTTGCAAAAAATACTAAATTTGAAAATATCATTTGGGAACTATTGGAGGCCAGTATGATACATCCTAGAACTATCCCTTACTCATCACTAGTATTCATGGTATTGAATAAAGGAGGTAACTTGCACATGTGTCATGACTTCCTTGTTCTTGATAAATTGACAATCAAAGGAAAATTCCCCATCCTAGTCGTTGATGACCTTTTGGGTGAGATTCATGGTGCCTACCTTTTCATTAAATTGGACCTTCATTCTAGGTATCACAAAATCTGATTGGAGGTCAACATTCCTAAGATGCCTTCCACATACATGAAGAACACTATGAGTTTTAGTGATTATTTTTTGTACTTTTAATGTCCTGTCCATTTTTTAAAGCCTCGTGAACAATATTGTTCTCCCTTCCTACACAAATTTGTGTTGGTCTGCTTTGATGATATATTGATTTATATCAATACTTGGGAAGAACATGTGGATCATGTTTATAAATCCCTACAACTACTCTGGGATAACCATTTTTTCCTATAATGTTCCCAATGCACTTTTTCCTCTTCTGAAATGGAATAATTAGGTCACATAGATAATAGGATAAGATCATGAGTAGGTCCCAAGAAAATTGAGGCTATGAAATATTGGCCATGCTCTAAGGCTCTAATAAGATTACAAGGTTTCTTAGGACTTGTTGGATACTATAGGAAGGTGAATAATTATGGGTGAATTATATCTCCATTAACAACCCTACTCAAGAATAATCCCTTTGTGTGAAAAAATGCAACATAGTAGGCCCTTTTTTATTTAAAGGAAGCCATGTGTACTAGTCTAGTATTAGTAGTGCTCGATTTCACTAAGAATTTGTGTTATAACCCTAAAATGCACCATACAGGTTTACCTGGCATCAGGCCAACTCATGCCTCTTCCTAGCCAAAGCCATGCTGAGTAATTCCTCAAAATTCACTTGAAAACAAGCAACCCGCGCCCTAACTTCTTATTGGGCGCGGGTATCCGCTTGCTGTCTTCTGACTGCACGCGGGTATCCGCGGGCTAGCCCAAAACAACCCGCGAGTACCTAACAATGCAAAAAATCAGGAAATTTTCCGCCGAGACTCGGGGCTTTTTGTCAGTTAACTGAAACTCTCTGCCATGCATGGCCGAGAGTTCGACTAAAACCCTAGCTCTTCCTAACCTATAAAAGGAGGGGTAGGGGTACTAGTCAAAAGAGGAAAAAGGATAGTAAAGAAACTCTGCCAAATTGCCAAGCCAGTTCTGTCCAATTTCAACTT
>SNQJ01S0233064.1:0-14129 GCA_010110895.2 Picea sitchensis | reverse complement strand
TGCTTTTCATGTCAGTTTACAGTTTCCCTTTAATTATGTTAAATGCTACTTTATGTGTTGAGAAAATTGATTATGAGCATTCGTAAAACTTTTTAATGCACACAAGTTGAGATCCGACAGATCAATATATGTGGCATAGTGTTGGGGAGTCCTTGTAGAAATCTTATTTTGTTGTGAGAAAAAATATCACCTTACTAAGGGGGGAGTGGAATATATTGTTAGATCTCACACCATGAGGGTAAACACAACACTTGTTAGTCCAGGACAAATGAAGAGAGTCATAAACACTAATAAGAGATATGTACTCATGGTCGTAAGGGAGAAAGATGTCGGAACATCTGATGCTTTCCAAGGGTGTGATCCTTCTCATAAGAAAGAATTAATTGATATTGTTTCTAAGTATGATGATATTTTCTAAGAACCAAATGGATTACCTCCTAAGAGGGAAATCCAACATGAAATACATCTTCAGCAGGATTCTCCTCTTCCTAATGTGTCCATGTACAGGATGTCAGTTGTAGAGATGACAGAGAACAACAAGAAAGTACAAGGCTTATTGGATCAAGGGGTCATTAGGCCCAATTCATCTCCTTGTGGTTCTCTGATCGTGATGGTGCCAAAGAAGGATGGCACATGGCGAATGTGTGTTAATTATCGGGCCTTAAATAAAATCACGGTAAAAAATCAATACCCTCTTCTTCGCATAGATGATTTACTTGATTAGTTAAATAATGTTGTTTATTTCACTAAGTTGGATTTGCACAGTGGATACCATCAGATCAGGGTTGCAAAACAGGATGCATGGAAGACTTCCTTTAAAACCAAACATGGATTGTTTGAGTGGTTAGTTATGTCGTTTGGGCTTTGTAATGCTCCAGCAACTTTCATGTGTGATGAATGATGTATCCAGGTAATTTCTAGATGATTTTGAGATTGTATATTTAAACGAAATTATTGTTTTTAGTGGGACTTGGGATGAACATGTAAGGCATGTAAAGAAAGTATTGGATACTTTGCAAAAGGAAAATTTGTATGTGAAATTGTGCAAATGTGAATTTGGTAAGAATTCACTTGTATACTTAGGTCATATTGTAGGAGGAAGACAATTGAAAATTGATCCTTCCAAGATTGGTGTAATTGTAAATTGGCCTGAGCCCAAAAGTGTAATTGAAATACGAAGCTTCTTAGGTGTTGTTGGAAGTAGACCAAAGTGGAAATCAAGGCGATTATGGGAAAGAAGGCATACACAAGGAAAGTGACAGATGGAAGGAATAACAGCACGTGCACATGCATGGAAGACCTAATGACATTAGGGTTAGGGTTTTTGTAATGTATTTTAATGGTTAAAGAGCCAGAAACCTATAAATATAGATACTTAGGTATATAAGGGGGTTGATTATTATGAAGACTAGTCGTTATTATAGAGAGAAGTGTTGTAGTGAGTCGATATGTAATATTTTGTTGTATGACCTATTTTTGTAAGTTGTTGAGCTAGAGAGGACGGAAGAGGGTAGATCTTGAGGGTTAGATCACAGGCTAAGGAGCCTAGTGCGATCTAGTCCACCTCATAATAGATCTCAACCCAACGGAAGGGAATTGTAAAGCACACGGCGTTGTAACGACAGAATAATGATAATAAAAGAGATAAGAGGCAAATATTTGTGGATGTAGCTCAGTAGGGGGTGAGCCAAGGTAACATTTGTGTTATGTGATAGAATGCATGTATTTATTTATTTTCTCAGTAGATATAGATGGGCTAAATGAATGAGTTATTATATTTCTTGTAATAATAGTGAATAATGGTATACTGCATTAATAAGTTACAGTAGCACTCCCTTTACACAGTTATCATATCTCTCACTCAATCATAGGTTGTAAACACATGAGTATTGCAACCACCCATTAAGACTATCTCGGGTGAGACGGTTCAGTGCACCATGTGTGTTGTGTTGCCTTCTAGTTTACCAGGAGGGACGATATTTTTAGAGACTTTGTTGGAAACCCGAACAGACATGAACCCTGGGTCAATAAAATCAGAAAGGATATAAGAGAGAGTAATCCAACAAATGGTTATGTTGTTGTTGGTAGGAACAAAAGAGGATTGAGTAGATGAGATAAGTTGAGGGTCTGTCGGAGGCAGATCAAGATAATATTAGGGAAAAGAGCAATGAGCCACTAGAAGGGGATGTTGAGACCATGGAATCCCACAAAAGCAGAGATCAAAAGATGGTTGAGGACAAAAGAGTTGGATTTTTCACAAAAAGATAACAGAAACCCTAGAATAACACCCCACAAATACCCTGAGAAATACATGTTTATCGATTTACACGAAGTCTTTTTCTGTGATTTTCCACATTTATTGCAGGAGTGGATACTAAGTTTGAAGGATAACCACGCAACGATCCAGATCCGATAGTTAGATTGGACCCCAGTACAGATTGATTAGTTACAACAGGTAAACAACAAATTCACCTGCATAGTAGACTTTTGGCCGATAGTATTGTGGCAGGATTTATAACAGAGTTTGCAGTAGATACAGTGAAGTCGTACAGCGTAGCAGAGCAGGATTTTCTATGAGGACCTCGAGGAAGGTACATTAGATTTTTGTATACTTCTATTAATATATTTCTATACAGCAAAGGTGTAATGACAATGGAGTCAGACAACTAAATTTCCCTGCTTGCATGGGGGAAGGGGGGGAGCACTGACAAAAAGAGGAGAAATGGAAGGAGGAAAGGATAAGGGAAAGAAGGAGGAACCCTTGGACCCGATCATGATGGATGATGACTATATCAAGTGGATCTTGGCAACAACTGGAAAGACGTGTAGAGGAGTACCCTACCAATACAAGGTGAATACCAAGAAGAGAGTTGTAGCCGCGAGGGAAGGCTTGGCAAGTGACGAGGAAGAGGTAGAGGATATCTGAGCTGTGGAGCAGATTGAGGAAATATTATGTGCAACATATGAGAGGAAGAAAAGAGGTCCAATAACGGGAAGAGAAGGCAGAAATCCTATCTATATTAATGTCAGTGTGGAACCCATAAACCCATGTGTGACTAATACACCAAAGAGAACATCGTCGTTTAGACAACCGAAGTTCGGAAGAAGTTAGACAGTAGGAAGTACGTCTACACAAGGAGAAACAACTGGAGGAGCCAGTTCAGGAAGTACTAGTCAGTTATCTACACTGCATGGAGGTAGTAGTTCAGCATTTAGAATGGCAGGACACGATCCCACCATCAGGTTACCAGAATTTAAAGGAGAAGCATCAGAGGACCTAGATAAACATGTGTTCATCTGTGAGAAAATTTAGGAAGAAAAATAGATCACAGACGAAGATACTAAACTGGCACAGCTAGCGATTACACTAAGGGATTGTGCACTGGACTGGTATATGAGTTTAGCTACAAACAATCCACCAGGGAAAACTAGAACAATTGCAGAAATCAAGAAAAATTTTATCAACAAGTTCCAGAAGTCGAGTTCAGAAGATCAGTACATGAATGAGATGATTGAAATTAGACAAAAACCGGGAGAATCTGTATGGGATATTGACCAGAGATTCAAGCGACTGAAGGGGAAGTTGAAATATCTCATGATTGATATGCAGCATCGACACATGTTTGTCAATTCATTGCTACCACACTTAAAATATCCCCTGTGACAAAAAAAGTTCCAGATGCAAGCAGAGGCTCTACAGGCAGCCCTGCAACTGGAAGAAAACCAGTATCAGCAGACAGATCCAGCTATCAAATAACTAAAGGAGGATTTGAAGAACTTAATGTTCCAACTCAATCAGAATAAAAGTAAGGATAAACGAGAAGTAGTTTGGTGTACTACATGTAGGATGGAAGGACAACACAAGAATGAATGTCCAACATTCGCACAGTATATGGCAGCAGAAATGCCAAATCTGTTACCACCAGGAGGACTATGGTGCGAAATATGCAAGAAACACAGTCACAATCCATATCACTGTTCAATGATGCAGAAATACCAGACAGTCCCAAAGAGTTCATATTGTAACTTTTGCAATCCAGTGGGACATGACGACAAATATTGTAGAACTATGGAGTTGATGAGAGAAAGGACAGTAGATGCATATAGAGTGCAGGAAGAAATGATGATGGGGCAAACCACACCACAATTTAACCAAGTTCCATCTCCATACAAAACTACGCAACAACAGTATAATACTGCGCAGCAACCATATAATACTATGCAACCACAGTACAGTGTAGCACAACATTAGTACAATACCCCGCAATACAATCAGGCGCCTCAGTATAATGCACTGAGAGGATATCAAGCAGGATACAGAGGTGGAGGATGAGAAAGAGGAGGTTTTGGACTAGGTAGACGAATAGTGGTATGTCACAATTTTCAACAACCAGGACATTATACAAGGGAATGTCCACTCCCACCATCAAAGTGTATGTATTGTCATGCATCGGACCATGATACAGAAGAATTTCCAACACTATTAGTAAATATTCAGGAAAGAGAATCCATAACAACCAGAATGTTCAATGGATCTCAACCGAAGCAAGGGATGAAGGATGAAACATCAACATAGTTACCCGCGGAGGAGATAAAATGGGAAATGATGCAGTTCGACAAGAGCCACTACAACACCAATGGGTGAAGAAGAACTCTGAACCAAGGAAGAAGTTCGACGCACAGAAGGAGAAGGAGATATTTAAGCAAGCCCGACAAGAATTTCAGAAGGAGTACATTGTGACGACTTCAACTGCTCAGCAAAGCAAGGAAGTGTCATAATACAATATGCCTCTGTTATTGGATCATACTAATGAGATACACTCCATCGGAAAAGTAAGTACAATCAAAGGCTTCTTTCAATCATGTGTCAAAGTATTAAATGATCCATCATCTGTGAAAATATTGCAAAACATATTAGAAATATGTAGTATGGAGACGGAAGGAAAACTAGAACAAAAGACAGTCAATCACCTACATACCAGGATAAGAACAAGTAGGGAGTTCAGACTAAATGCAAACATTGGAGACTTCAACATGGGTGATATCATACTGGATTTGGGATATGAGGTCAATGTATTACCAAAGATGACATGGCAATGTATGGGAGATCCCACATTAGGATATTCACTAGTTCAACTAAAGTTGTCAAACCAGCACAGAGTCCTACCAATCGGTAGACTAAAAGGAGTGACAGTAGACTTGGATGGGGTGTGCACTAAAGCATATTTTGAAGTAATCGAAATAGTGGACGGCACAACACCATATCCAACATTGCTTGGCTTGAACTGGGCGTTTAACAACCAAGCCATAATCAATCTAAATACATGAAAAATTCCATTCGAGACAGGTGAATACAGGGTCATCGAACCATTAGACCCATTAGAAGAGGAAAGGTTTGTAGAACCCACTTGCTTAGAATTAGAGGAGATCAACTAGTTGTACAGAACAACTGGGCGTGATGAGGATTACGTAAACCCAACTGCAGATGGAGTACTCAGTTGGCGGAGCATTACTTCATGTGAAACAGACTCAGACACCATTTTAGAGAACTGGCAACAAAGGTTACATGAAGATTCCACAAGAATATGTGCACGAATAGACCGCGTAGTAAGATGGATAGGTACAAAGATAAGGGAACCACCCAGTTTCCATGGAATAAATGACCTGGAAATATAATTGACACAGTACGAAGATGAAGTTTCAGAGAATCAAAGACTCTTAGAACTTGAAATAGCACTCAAGGTCACACCTGCAATATGGTGGGGCGCACACAAAGAGGCAATCACATATTGGTACCAATGTAAGCGGTTACTGCGCATAAGGTTCGCCACAGAATAGCAAGACAACAAGCAACAGAAGTATGATGGACAGGGGGCACTAGCGGAACACTTGGATAAGTGTAGAACGTTGTGGAAATAGACACAACCAGAGGAATGGCCCCATTATTTTATACATACTCTAGAGGGCATACCAGGAAACTGGTATACAGACTAGGAACTGCGCAGAGCAACTACGCCCTGGATGGTATTACAGTGGAATTTTACAATCACTTTCTCATTTGAACATGAGAACCCCAACATAGACGCAACTCTTAAAAATATAAGAGGGGTGATATTTATCAAGAAATCAGAAGTCAATCTCATAATAGAAGAGCAACAGTGGAATAGACAGACAATCAAGGAACTGTTGTCATGTTACCATGTGCACGAAGATGCACCAGAGGAAGACAATCCACGTGATATTCAGATCGATGAAGCGGAAGGCGAAAGAGAATTGGAAGGTTCACCTATAGAATCAGAAGTTATTTACGCACTGATCAAGGTAAATAAAGTCAACATTGGGACAGTTGAGAATCCCAAAAGGGCCAGCATCAGATATTACTGGGATGAAAAAACGGTAGAAATCATAACAGAGTTACTATGCAAGTACATCGACATGCTCCCCACAACATTTATAGAGAGGAATGGTATAGCAGGAGAGCTAGGATAAATGAAAATACCACTCAGATCTTAATCAAGACCAATCAGACAGCGAAAATATAGATTGAACCTGATATACAAGCAGAAAGTCAAAGTTGAGATCAACATAATGCTCAAAGTTGGAATCATAGAACCAATGGAAGAATCTAAATGGATAAGCCCGATGGTAGTTCAGGACAAGAAAGAAGGAGGGATACAGATATGCATTGACTTGAGGAAGTTGAACAATGCATGCCTACATGACCCATTCCCTACACCTTTCACAGAAGAAGTGTTGGAAAATGTAGGAGGACATGAAGCTTACTCATTCACTGATGGATTCTCGGGCTACCACTAGATAAAGATAGCACAGGAAGACATATACAAGACCACCTTTGTGATATAATGGGGATCCTATCAGTACACATTCATGTTGTTTGGACTAAATAATGCACCAACAATATTTTCTAGAGTAGTCATCGTTGTGTTTAAGGAATTCATCCACCAGTTTCTAGAGGTATACTTGGATGATTGGACAGTCTATATTTTTTTGAAAGAACATGTAGAAGTCTTACATCTGATGTTAGAAAGATGCAAACAGTTCCATATATCACTAAACATAAATAAATGCATATTCGGAACACCGTTTGGGATACTATTGGGCCATATAGTATGCAAACAAAGGTTACTAGTAGATCCTGCAAAGATTGCAGTGATTATTAACTTACCACCACCAAAAATAGTATGTCATCTAAGAGTGACATTAGGACACACAGGATACTATAGAAAGTTCATTAAAGGATACGTGCATATTACCACGTCAATGGAAAAACTATTACGAAAAGATACAAAGTTTCAGTGGGATGACGAGTGTCAACATCGTCTAGATACCCTAAAGGAAAATATGGTCATCGCGCCAATACTAGTATTTCCAGACTGGGAGAAGACATTCCACGTACATGTGGATGCATCATCCATAGCACTTGGAGCCATCTTGGTGCATCCAGGAATGGGAGATTTAGACCACCCTATAGCCTTTGTGAGCAGAAAGCTATCAAAATCATAATAGAACTACAACACCACAGAGAGAGAAGTCTTAGCTATGGTCTACGCACTACACAAGTTCAGACATTACTTATTGGGAAAACACTTTAATATGTTCATAAATCACTCATCCCTGAAAAACCTAGTCAACAAGCCAGTGTTGGGGGGGAGAATCTATTGATGGTTACTATTGTTTCAATAATTTGACTTTGAAATCATAGTCAAGCCATAAAAATTGAATGCATGACCTGACCACTTGTCAAGGGTCACAAATGGAGAAGAACCTACGAATTTAGAAGACAACTTTCCAGACACAGTTATTTTCAATCCACGTCACTGATGAATACTTTGCAGATATCATTCAGTACTTAAGCATAGGTATTGTGCTGCAGAAATATAACACCACGTAGAAGAAAAACCTGGTAGTCTGAGCTGCAGACTATCAACTTCTCGCGGGACATTTATAAAAAATGGGCGCAGACAGCATCTTGAACAGATATGTGTTAGAACATGAAAGACAAAAAGTGTTAGAAGAATCCCATGAGGGAATAGCAGGAGGACATTACGCAGGCAAAGCTACCACGCAGAAGGTATTGCACGCAGGACTATGGTGGCCAACCATCATAGAGACTCGAAGGAGTACTACCAAAGATATGATGTCTGTCAAAGGGTAGGTAAACCCAACAGAAGACACGAGATGCCACTACGACCATAGGTAACATTGTAGGCATTCAATAAATGGGAAATAGACTTTGTGGGACCAATGAACCCACCAGCAAAAAGAACATGAGCAAGGTACATCATCACCACGACAGAATACCTAACAAGATGGGTGGAAGCAGCACCAGTAAAGGATTGGAGTGCATAAACAACATCACACTTTCTATTTGAACAAGTAATCACTAGATTTGGATGCCCAAGAGTTTTGATGAGTGACCAAGGCATGCACTTCATCAACAACACTATCAACGCTATGACAAAAGAGTTTGAAGTCCATCATCAGAAGAGCACACCATATCATCCACAAGCAAACAGCATAGTAGAGGCATTTAACAAAATCTTGGAGAATCCACTGACAAAGATCTGTAATGTCAATAGGAATGATTGGGACCTCAAAATACCGGCAATATTGTGGACCTACGAGACTACGTGAAAACATTTGACAGGGCACATGCCATTTAAACTATTATATGGCCAATAAGCAGTAGTGCCATTAGAATTTCTAGTACCAAGCTTGCACGAAGTAGAAATTATGCACATGACAGAACAAGGCGTAGTACAGGAGAGACCAAATCAGTTGATGACCATGGAGGAAGATCGGATCTTAGCAAGATTTCACCAACAAGTTCAAAAAGCAAGAGACAAAGCTTAGCATGACAGACACATCAAGAAGAATACTTTCAAGGAAGGATATCTAGTGTTGATGTATGACAACAAATCCTTTCAGCACCCAGGAAAGATCGGAATGCATTGGTTAGGACCATATGAGGTAAAAATTGTCACAAATGGAGAAGATTTACAGTTGAAAGACTTATCAGGTGCATAACTCAGAGGGATGATCAACGGGATTCGGCTAAAGTAGTACAAGGACATTCGACCACCCACCGCACAGTAAAAAAAAAAACCACGATATTAAATAGCACCAATAGAAGCACAGTGCGCCAAAAGAAGAAAGAGAACACACACTTAGGAATACAAACTCGGCGAGGATAAGGCCAACATCCAGGTCAAAAGTGGAAACAAGCGGGAAACAGAAAGATGGCAAAAGCAGTACGAAACGACGAATTTATGCAGAATTGAATGTCGAAAAGGACCGACGGGACCCGTAGTAATCGCTCCAATTAGAGACAACGAGGGAAAGTAATGGAAAGTACAAAGGAATCGAAGGTTCATTGAATCCATCATAAAGGTAGTGTCTTCAACAAGTTTCATAGGATGCCCATACAAAACACAGATGCAGGAGTAAATAGGTTATTACGATACTGGAGAAAAAATAGAGAGCGAGAGTGTATACAGAGCACAGAAGCATAGCTACCATAGGTCACAAAGACCATTAAAGCTAGAAAATGCTCGACAATCACCACCATGGCACCACCAAAGAAAGCAGAAGCAATCTAGACTTCCATACAACCCAGAGTTACAACTAGGGCACATGTACAACTGGAAGAAGGCGCACAGCATCTGTCGGAGGTCCTCAATGTTAACAAAATCCCATCACCTGATACAACACCAGTGAACCCCACACTCGTACTGGAAGAAACCCAACAGCCAATACCAGAGAGCAGGAATGTAGATATGCCAATAGAGGTACAGGAACAACAGAACCAGGACGTAAAATTCCTGAAGGAGGAACAACCATAGAACACCAAAGAAGCTCCGAGAGTCAATGGAATGATGATGAATTAGGAAGCAACAGTCAAGCCACCACCAACTGTGTGAGACCACCCACCGAAATGAATAGTAGAATATGTCACGAATTGGATAGAATGGTATGCCTAAGTACAAACAATGTTCGTTGGAACCTCGAGCCAGCCACCAACGAAGAAAGACAAACAGCAGGTACCTAGGTCACCTCATAAGCAACCCGTCGCAGCCCTTGTTTTATCGTGAATACCAGATGGAAACCAGATTTTTTGGGTCATATCAAGAAGCTCAAATACTCGGATCACGATGTGGCAGACACAGACGAGTTTCTGGAATTCTCAAAGAGGGTGTACTTACAGACTATGGGAATAAATGCAGTTGGGGAACCGATTGACCAACCACTCCAATGGGCAATAGGATTGGAGAAAACGGAGATTTTAGGTATGCTAGACCTACCACACTTTGTCACAGGATAGTATGCAAGTGTTTTTGGACAAGCTCGTCTCGATAGACATAGATATTATTGTTCACATCACAAGGTTGCCATCCCAGGGCATGGATTCCACGCAATTCCTCGATGATAAGACAAAGGAGAAAGCACTTGCGGAGGAAATGAAGAATAAATATGGTACTGATAGGGGGATGTGAGGAATCATAATCAATAGTATCAATGATGCCACAACACAAATGGCCACAAAAATGTTGGCCTGCAAACTACTGTGAAAGTGCCGCAGGGAGGAAGTTTCGGTCAGGGTCGTCGTAGTAGCAGCTCAGTGTGTCAAGGGCACCTCAGTTAGTTGGGCACCATATCTCTTGAATTTTTTTTTGGATGACTGCAAGGATGCGCAGGATCTTGGAATAGAATTTCACTACTCGTGGATACTCATGTTAATAGCTATCATGGGATGGAAGGAACCGAGTTACACATTCTTCAGAACTAGACCCAAGCCGAATTATGGAGCGAGGTATTTATCACTTGGTGTCGTGCCAAATGCCAAGAACAAGAAAATGAATGCAGTTGTATTCGAAGGATACCTTTGCGACCTACAGGAGGCCATCTCCAACATGTGGAGGATAACACCATAGGTTTTCGCACAATATCGAGATATCGCCAACTTCAAGGCCACACGACATGCGATGTGTATATAGGCGCGAAAGGATCCCAATAAGCAGTGGCTACAAATGCGCTATTGTATCACAGAGGGCGACATCGACATGGATATCAAATATTGGGAGGACGACTGGAAGATTCCAGCCCTCACCCAAGAAATGCCTACAAAGATAGAAGAACAGGAGGTAGGACAAGAAGAAATACAACCTCAATAAGTCCTAGTTCCCAAGAAATGGAGGACGGGCCAGACAAAAACAAAGAAGACAAATGAAGGGACAACTAAGACAAGGACCCAGAAGGGGAAGAAGGATAATACGTAGTTGGTCAAAGAACAGCAAAAATAGGTCTAGGCCATGAAAGGGACCCCACCAAGTCCCAATCCCCAAGAGTCAGGCCTTAGTAAGAGACCAGCTACTCAGACGAGAGGTGTGTGCAAGAAAATGAATACGCAAAGAACACCTCCAGAATATACGATCACGGAGGATGATGGAGAAATGATAGCCCAAATGGTTTAGGATTGTATATCCGAGGATTTTGACAATGTCTCCCACCACAGGGACAGAATTTAGGAGGAGTTGGAAGACATGCGACAGCTCCTCAAACAAATCGGGGAAGCGCAGGTAGTAGCATGGGAACAGGGCCATCAGCATCACAGATAGAGGAAATACTAGAAGAAGGAGAGCGGGATACAGTCCATACAATACTGCAGCTAAACGCAACATTCCACATTACACCTAGTATGTTGTGCATGGATGAGATCGTGGGGCAGACACCCCTAAAGGACTTAGCCCAAATCCAACTGGTATTGTCGTAGATACCATCCAAAGCTGTACACAAATTGCAGGTTAGCATTACCCAAGAGGTACAATCTCGTGCATGCACAGAATTAGCCAAATTATAGCAGGAAACAGATAAGCGAGACGTGTTGGAAATAATATGGGAGCAGGATAAGTTCAAAAACCAATAGGAAAGGGAGTGTGGGAATGAATTGGAGTAGAAAGTGGCAGGAACTTATGAAAAAATTCCAAACACCGCACAGAGGGATGAACTCGCAATAGTGGAAAATATTTATTAGATTGTGCAAACGATCAATCAATATCAGAAGGAGATCGAGAATCTCCGTGAATATCTCACACCCACCACTCCACCAGTAGTAAAGGAGAAAAGGAAGAAGGAAGCAATAGAGAAGCTATAGGAGATAGAGCAACAGGTTAGCACAGCATCTGACTTGTTCGAGAATGCAGCACAACTTTGGACAGGAGGATCAGAAAGTCCAAAGGTGGGACAAGGAAGAAAAGAGGATAAGCGCAGCTATCCAAGACCTCAAGCAGAGGCAGAAGACAATGCCTATCACAGAGCATGTCAAAGGGGTGCAGGATATGAAGAAATTGTAGGAAGAACTCACCATCACACAAACACAGAAGAAGGAGCGTCAATCTCAAATGGAACCACTTCAAGAGCGAGTGGCAGAAGTTCTTTCACAGGCACAGGAATCCAATACACACATAACACAGACTCAGGTAGAGAGCGTAGGATTAATTAGTGATGAAATTGCAGCCCAGATAGTAGACACACTCAAGGAGAAGACCGTGCAGGTACAAACACAAGCAACGGAGCTCAAGGAAACGTTCCAGGCGATCAGCAAGGAGATCGATGAAGTGCACAAAAGTTAGGTGACTCGGGATGAGCCACATGTCAGCGTTGAGGGCTTGTTGGAAGCAGACCAAAGTGGAAAGCAAGGCGATTATGGGCAAGAAGGCATGCACGAGGAAAGCTACAGCTGGAAGGAAGAACAGCACGCGTGCATGCATGGAAGACCTAACGACATTAGGGTTAGGGTTTTTGTAATGTATTGTAATGTCTGAAGAGCCAGAAACGTATAAATATAGATAGTTAGGTGTCATAAGGGGGTTGATTATTATGAAGACTAATAATTATTATGGAGAGAAGTGTTGTAGCGAGTCGATATGTAATATTTTGTTGTATGACCTATTTTTGTAAGTTGTTGAGCTAGAGAGAATGGAAGAGGGTAGATATTGAGGGGTAGATCGCAGGCTGAGGAGCCTGGTGCGATCTAGTCCGCCTCATAATAGATCTCAACCTAGCAGAAGGGAATTGTAAATCACGCGGCGCTGTAATGATAGAATGACAATAATAAAAGAGATAAGAGCCAAATATTTGTGGACGTAGCCCAAGAGGGGGTGAACCATAGTAACATCTGTGTTATGTGATTGAATGCATGTATTTATTTGTTGTATCAGTAGATATAGATGGGATAAATGAATGAGTCATTATATTTCTTGTATTAATCGTGAATAATGGTATACTGCGTTAATAAGTTACAGTAGCACTCCCTTTACAAAGTTAGCATATCCCGCACTCAATCCTAGGTTGTAAACACATTATTATTGCAGCCACCCATTAAGACTATCTCAGGTGAGACGGCGCAGTGCACTCTGTGCGTTGTGTTGATTTTTGGTTTACTAGGAGGGTCGATAGTCTTAGAGGCTTTGTTGGAAACCCGAACAGACATGAACCCTGATTCAATAAACTTAGAAAGGATATAAGAGAGAGTAAGCCAACAGGTGCAGCCTAGTATTGGAGGAGATTCATTTCAAACTTCTCCTTTATAGCAGCTCCTTTGCATGCCTTAACCAGTGTGAAGAAAACTTTTCAGTGGGGAGGAAAGAAACAAAAATATTTCGACACTTTGAAGGGAAATATCAATATTTCACCAGTATTAGCATTGTCGAATCTTCAACAGCCCTTCGAGATCGATACAGATGTCGGAGGATACGCCATGGGTGCAGTATTGATGCAATATTGTAAGCCTATCTATTACCACTCTGAAAATTTTAACCAATATGTTGTTAACTATCCTACACATGATAAAGAGTTGTATGAATTAGTTCAAAGCGTAAAGAAATGGAAGCACTACTTGTTAGGGAAGGAAACAATCATACATATAGATCATCAATCCTTATAGTATCTCCAAGCACATATCAAACTGCAACAATCTCGACATTACAAATGGACAAGTTTCCTACAACAATTTCATTTTGTAATCAAGTAAAAAAAGGGCACAAGTAACAAGGTAGTTGATATGATTTCTAGAACTCCTATTATTGCTTCGATTATTTTGAATAATGCTT
>SNQJ01S0233063.1:0-14069 GCA_010110895.2 Picea sitchensis | reverse complement strand
AAGTGATTACAATCTGAAATTCATAATCTACTCCTTAACCTCACTTGAAGAAGGAGCTAGTTTATATAGCTTAACTCTAAACTAAAAACTAGGAGAACAACCAATCACATAATCACATGAGTATGATAGGTGTCATTTACATAGAAGCTAGATGTCCTTATCCTAACAAACTAGAATAAATTAATTTCTAAAAACATTTATACTAGAAAATACTTAGACTATAGAACTTTAGGATTATGAGGCTAACAATAATGAACGGTCCATATTTACTATGAAATTACAATATACATTTACAAGGCAAATTTTCCTTCATGGACTTCACCCCCAAACCCCCGTCAGGGGCTTGCTTTCCCCCAGATCCTGCAGGGGGGGTAACCCCCCCTGCACTCTCCCGTGTGGAGGATTGTACATTCTTCCAAGGTGTAAAGTATTCATGGGGTATAAACACGGCTGAAAACAAAGACCTTTGAATCAGGAAGATAATCAGGCTCCACAACTAACACCTAGTGCACTTGGTTGGCCATGAACTCTCAGCTGGGGAATCTAGGAAATCTCAGCTGCCTCAGGATTTCTCACAAAAACCTTCACAAGGCTCTTGAGTCATTTACTCAATAGGAAAAAAAAACACTACATGCTTTCTGCATGTTTTACAGGAACATAGGTCTCTTTTCCGATAAAACACACAGTCCAATGCTGGCTTCCTTCAAGAACAACATGGATAGTGCTCTTCCTAGCACTCAACTCTCCCTTTGCTGCCCAAAAACTATCTGCAAAAGATATTCTCCATGCAAAAACGTGAATGTCTAAAAAATTCTCCCTTGGCCATACAAATTTCCTCTCTTGTTTCCTTTCTTGACTTGACTTACACTCTTCCCCAAGCTGATTGTACTCATGCCCATGCTCTCCAATAACTATGGGATGTGACCACTCACACCCACTCTCTTACAAGAGTTAAATGATTGGATTTCAACACACTCCACATCAAATTAGAAGGTTATATACAATGATAATAATTTAGGAATGTGGGTTGGATTAATACCCATGAATAATCCCCCTTTGGACCCCTCTCTCTTGTGGAATCATAGTTCCCCCATTGTTTTTCATCCCTTTCATATCATATCCAACCATACTTTCTTTTATTAATTATTCAATGCACATAATATTCAATTCATCCCTGGCCGTATTAAATCAATACAAGCTCTTCACCCCAACACATCGGCTCACCATCCTAATTCATATTTATACAATTACATTATAATTCACGAGGATTAAAACCTGGGATGTTACAATCAAAGTTAAGAATCTAAAAGAAATGGTGCTAAAGGTTGACTTATCCAAGGCTTACGAAATGGTGTAGTTGTATTTGAGACTAGTTCTCTTTCATATAGGCTTTTGTGTCCCTTTTGTGAATTGAGTAATAAATTGTGTCACTTCAGTTATTTCTTTTTATTGATAAATGGGTCAGCCATAGACTTCTTTAGGCATGAAAGGGGGTTAAGGCAGGGATGCCCTCTTTTGCCCCTCTTTTTCTTGACTATGGTAGAAGGCCCGAGTACGACTATGAAGGAGGCTAAGAGTTTTGGAAGCTTCAAAGGTATAACAATTGGTAGTTCATGTTCTTTATCTAACCTTTTATTCATCGATGTCATTTTTATCTTTTATGATGGATATAGGAGGGATGTAGTTAGATTCAAGGAAATTATAGATCTGTATTGGATTGCTACATGTATATAGATAAATATTAAGAAGTCTTCTTTATATTTTGTGGGAATCTTTGAAGAAGACAGGGTTTATATCTCTCAGTTGTACCCATATCATCAAATTGAGATGGAGGATGGGATAGCATAATTATGGTTTATTTTAAATCCATATGACTACTTGAAGAAGGATTGGATTTGGATGATTATGAAGGTGGAAAATGGATTAAATGGTTAGTGCAACTATCAAGAGGTGGAAAACTTGTGTTGGTTAAAGCTGTTTTAGAAACAATTCCTATTTATTGGATGTTGTTGTCTTGGATTCCCAAAGGTGTTTTAGAAGTGCCCAGAAGAATTGGTTTAAGATTTTTTGGGTGAGGTTGTAGATAAAAGAATGGGATTCCAATAGTAAATTGGAAAAAGACAGTTGTTCCAAAAGGTTTAGGGGATCAAGCTTAATTTTTTTTTTCATTTTCTTAAAGCATTAGTAGCAAAAGTTGCTTAGGAGGATTATTCAAGGGAAAATAATTTGGAGTCACATGGAAAGTAGTGGTTCTACAATTCACTTTGGTTGGAAATTCGATTTTTTGGAAAGTTGATTATGGGTCAAAGGTCAAAGTTGGGAAAGACCCTTGGATTGGATGGGGGGATGGTTTCGAACTTCTAGAACATATGATACAATTTTTGAGAAATAGATGATGCTACAATATAGAATAAAAATGGTTGCATGCAAGGGAAATGGGCTCAGTGGTGAGGATGTAGACATTTGGGAGAATTATATTTCATAGCTTAGATCGAGCCATGTTAGAAAAAAATATGAGGATGATATTCTAATTTGGCCATTGAATCCATAAGGTATATACACACCTAAGGAAGGTTATAGGGCTTTATCTTCTCAAGGTGATATGGGGGCCCGTATGTGGTGGTGGAAGAAGGTGTGGTGGTTTAAATGTCCCTCAAAATCTCATATTTTTACGTGATTACTACTCAATAACAAAGTGTTAACCTAGGATATTATTCATAAAAGGAATAAAAAGGTCTTGGGAGGTGTTTCTTGAGTAAAGAAAATAAAGAAACCAAATTTTATCTCATTATGTCCTATGCATGTTTAAAACATGTATGGAAGGAAGTTGAAGGTTTAACTAGTTTAAAGGAAGTTTGGAATGGGGACTCTATTGATGTAGAGCTAAGAGGTTGGTGTGAAATAAAAATGTTAAGGGATTTAAAGCATTACTAATGATCATTTCTTGGGGAATTTGGCTAGCCAAGAATGCTAGTCTCTTTAAAGATAGGTTTAAAATTCCACTCCAATGTGCTATTCAAGGGCTTAATATTCTATCTATTTTGAAACAAGTGAAAATTACACATCCTACCAAATAGATCTTTGTGGAGAACATAGATAATTCTGTTGTGTATGCATATTTGAATGGAGCCTCTCAAGTTCATTGTTGGTTTTCTTTCCCTTTTATCTATTTAGTCTTACTAGTCTTAAGTGATTTTGATTCTATTGACCATTACAGATTGGCCTCGGTTCATAACTAAGAAGCTTCCCAACAAAATCCCTTAAATACTATCATCCCCTATGGTCACCCAGAAGGAAACGTAGTACACGGATTTCACTGCGTAGTCTCACTCGAAATAACTCTATGGGTGGCTGCAATATTCAAGTGTTTGCAACTTGAGATTGAGTGAGATATGCACCGTAACCTTTATTCAATTTATTTACCATCTAGTATAACATTCATTCTATGCATGCATGTGGTACATCAGATTTACTTAGTCACTTCATTCATTCAACATTCATCAACTAATCAGACGAAAAACCACATTCATTCAATCACATAACATAGTGTTACCATGGTTCACCCCCTCCTGGGCTACGCCCACAAAGATCTTGCTCTAAGTATTTTATTATAGTTTGGAAATATCCATGTCGCGCATGGTTACAATCTTAGTTATTCTTTCTTCCCACAAACTCCTCGATCCCAACGAGGCTGACTAGATTGCACCGGGCTCCTCAGTCTGTGATATAACCCTTGGGATTGATTCGCTCATGCCCTTTCTAGATCACTAGTAACTTGTACCATCCTTACAATTATCTTCCTTTCTTCGTATATCTCACCTCTCCCTCTCTCTCCAGCTCTCTAGATCTATGTATATATCTCTTATATTTATCTTTGGTTCACCATCCATTGCAGTGTATTACAAAAACCCTAACCATAACGTTGTTAGGTCTTCCATGCATGCACACATGTTGATTTTCCTTCCAGCTGTCTCTTTCCTCTTGCATGCTTCTCTTCCAAAAATAGCCTTTCTTTCTGATTCAAACTACATACAACATGCCCCCAACACTGACATCTGGCTCATCTCGAGCCACCTAAACCTGGTGCACTTTGTTTATCTCTCTTGCGATCACCTGGAACTTCTCCATGAGCTCCGTTACTTATGCTTAGTCCTGCTTGGTCTTCTCCTTGAGTGCATCCAATACCTGCACTAAAATCGCATCGCTGACCATCCTATACACTCTTTCTGAGTTTGTGCCATGTTCTTTTTTGCTTCCTCTGCCTATGCAAAGACCTCTGTTGCCCATTCTTGGAGAGGTTCCATTTGAGCCTGGTGCTCCTTTTTCTATGTCTGGGCAACTATGAGTTCTACCTACAGTTTCTTCATATCCTGCGCTCCTTTGATGCGCTCTATGATTGGCATTGTCTTCTTCCTCTGCTTGAGGTCCTGGATAGTTGCGCTTATCCTTTCTTCTTCTTGGTCCCACTGGTGGACCTGTTTATCCTCTTCCAGCTTCGTCTAGAGCTGTGCTGCCTTCTAGAACAATTCGGTCACTGCATGGACTTGTCTCTCTATCTCTGTTATCTTTGTTGTTTCCTCCTGCTTCCTCTTCTCCTTAACCTCTAGTGGAGTGGTAGGTATGAGCTGCTCCCAGAGGTGCTCGATATCCTGTCTGTATTGATCGATTGTCTGCACAATTCGATCAATCTTGTGTGTTACAGTGAGTTCGACCGCCTGCACACTCTTTGGTATTTTCTCATAGGCTTTGACCAATTCCTGCTCCAGCCTATCCGCACGGTCTTTTTCATCTTTGGTTCGAGCTTAGTCTTCTCGAGTACCAATTCCAGCTCATCCCGATTTTCCTTTTCCTGCTGCAATTCTTCTCCATCTATGCATGCACGTGACTGTACCTCCTATATGACATTGACTTGCAGTTTATACAAGGCCTTGGTTGGTATCCACATCAATACCAACTGTATTTGGGCCAAGTCCTTTAGGGGTGTCTACCCCACAATTCCATCCATGCACATCATGTTGGGTGTGACATGAAATGTCGAGCTCGGTTGTGCTGTCGTCTAGATCCTATCCTACTCACTTGATCCAGCTTCACCTCCTATCTATGATGTTGATGGGACTGTTCCTATGCTGCCACCGACCTCCTGTGCTTCTCTGAACTGCTTAAGGAGTTGTCGCATGTATGCCAACTCTTCCTCAATCATGTCCCTTTGGCGCTCACCATTTTTGAAATCCTCGACTGTGCGATCTTAGACCATTTGGGCCACCATGTATGCATCATCGTCGGTGATCATGTATTATGGGGGTGTTCTATGTGCCTTTGCCTTCTTGCGCGCACTCCTGTATGGATGACTAGCCTCTTCCTATGGCCTTGCTCCTGCTAAGTAACACTTGATGTGGTTCCCTGTGCTACCTCAGTCTATTTCTCTTGTACCTGTGGTGCCTGTGTGTTGTTCTTCTTCCCTGGCTGGATGCCTTTCTTGGATGCCCCCCCTTTATTCTATTGTGTCTTGTTCTAACTTGTCCTTGGTTTCTTGGGAAATATTATCTTTTCGACAGGTGTTTGTTCCTGTCTTACCTCCTCCTCCTCCATTTCTGCGAGTATTTATCGATTGAGGACGAGAATCCTCAAGTCATCATCCCAATCTTTGATGTCCATCTCTATGTTCGCCTCCTTGATGCAGTAGCACAATTATATCCTTTGATTGTCAAGATCTTTCTATGCCTGGATCCACATTGCATGTCTAGTGGCTTTGAAGTTGGATATGCCCTGATACCGTGTGATTGCTTCTGGTGTCACCCTCCAAGTGTTGGCGATGCTCTCTTGTAGGTCACTGTGATATCCTTCAAATACGGTTGCATTCACCTTTCAGTTCTTGGGGTACAAAGCGGCCCCAACAATAAGTATCACGCTTCGTGGCATAGATTGGGTCTAGTGGAAAAGAATGAACACTTCGGCTCCTTCCATCTGATCAAGCCTATCAGGATGAGTATCCATGAATAGTTAAATTATTTCCCCAGATCCTACACGTCCTTGCAGTCGTCCAGGAACAGATTCAACAAATAAGGGGCCCAACTGAGTGTGGTGCCCTCCACACACTGTGCTGCAGTTGCAACAACCTTGACCATGACTTCCTCCTTGCGACATTTCCTGAGTAATTTGCATGCCATAATTTTTGTGGCCATTCTTGTCATGGTGTCACTAATATGCTTGATTATGATTACGTGCGACCCCCTTTCAATACCATACTTCTTCTTCCTTTCCTTGGCCAGTGCTTTCTCCTTTTTCTTGTCCTCAAGGAACTGCATGAGATCCTCACCCCGTGATGGCAGCCTTGTGATGTATGAAATAAGCTCTACGTCTATTGAGACAAGTTGTTCCAGCCACATATATCCACCATGGGTGACTTCCATCAGTTGCTTGATGAATTTGTTTGCATACTGGCCCCTCCCAAAGTGCAGGATGTCCAACAAGTCTAGAATCCCATTTTTGGCCAGTCCCACTACCCACTAGATTGGTTGATTAATTGGTTCGCCAAAGGGTCCTATACCCACAATATGTAGGTAGACTTGCTTGGTGAACTCTGGGAACTTGTAATTTTCCATCATGTCATGGTCTGAGTACCTCAATTTCTCCACGTAGCCTAACATATTTCCTGCTATACGTACTCCCTCTGGAATGCGCGGCAAGACAATGGATGTGGTGGCTTTCCTGTGCGATGACCTTGGTATCGACTGCTTTCCCTTTCGCTATGGTGGCTGACTCAAAGTTCTAGCCTCCATTGTTCACTCTTCTGCATACTCGTTTGGTCGGTCAGTGTCATCTTCCACTATTCCCTCCTGTGGTTGTTTTGATGTGGTTGTGTGTAATATTTCTGGCGCAGTCGTTTCCTCCTGGTTCGGGACCATCCCATTAACCGTCGAGCATTCCTCAAGGTTTTCGGAGTGCGAATAATTTCCTACGTCCTTATCTTTTTGTCCCTATCCCCCTTCTGGTACATCCATGTCCATGCCCAACAATGATGTATGTTGGGTTTCCTCCACAATAGGTGTTGCTTCGGGGTCGGCCAGTTTGGTTTGGTTCTCCTTGTTTAGGTGGTGTCATGGTGTTCAGGTTGTTGTCCATCGAACGTGGTGACCTTTGTAAGATCTGGAAACTTCACTCTCAACTTTGTATTCTCTATTGCTCTATGCTTTTCTCACTTGCACAATCACCTTCCCAATCTTGTGTACTAGTTTATATGGGAATTCTGTGAAGCTTCTTGGAGACGCTACCTCATTGACGTTTTAATTGAACCGATGCTTCCCGCATACTTGCTATTGAATTCCCTTTCCGTCACCAATTGGCACGATTAATGCAGCGTCTCGTCGGTCAGTTTTTTTATTTAAGTTTGATATCCGTCGTCCATTGGCGGTTGTTTGTCGTATCCTTCTTTCCCACTATTTCCGCTTTCCCGCTTGTAGTGACCATTGGCCTTTTCTTCCGCCGTGATGGAAGTTCTGAGTGTGTGTGCTCATTCTCTTCTCGATGCCCTATGCCTTTGTTAAATGTTCATCTTTTCGGTGTAGTATCTCCTCTGTGTTTTTTTTTATATGCCTGGGGGTCGACTGGCCCTGTACAACTTCAGTCGGATCCCATTGATCATCCCTCTGAGTTATGTCCCTCCTAAATCCTTCAATTGTACAACTCCCCCATCTGTGATAGTCTTTACTTCGTATGGTCCTAACCAATGCATTCTGAGTTTTCTTGGGTGCTAAGGGGATTTTCTATCATACATCAAGACTAAGTCTCCTTCCTTGAAACCCTTCCTCTTGATATGTTTGTCATGCCAATCTTTGTCTCTTACTTTCTGGACTTCCTTGTGAAACCCTGCTAGAATCCTATTTTCCTCCATGATCATCAACTGATTTAGCCTTTCCTTTACTATGCCTCGTTCTGTCATGTTTGTAATTGGTACTACACACAGACTAGGCACCAAAAATTCTAATGGCACCACAACTTCTTGTCCGTACACCAGTATGAATGGTGTTTTCCCTATCAATTTCTTGCATGTGGTCCTGTATTCCCACAATACCGCTGGTATCTTCAAGTCCCAATCATCCCTATTAACGTTGCAGATCTTCATCTGTGCATTTTCAAGGATCTTGTTAAAGGCTTCCACTATTCCATTTGCTTGAGGATGATATGGTGTACTCTTTTGATGATGAACTTCAAATTCCTCAATCATAGCCTTAACAATATTGTTAATGAATTGAGTTCCTTGTTCATTCATCAAAATCCTCGGGCAACCAAATCTAGTGATCACTTGCGTTCCTTGTTAATGAAGTGTGTTTTTGTCTCTACGCTGCAATATTTTACTGGTGCTGCTTCCACCCATCTTGTCAGGTATTCTGTCGTAGTGATAATGTATCTCGCTCCTGACCTTTTTGTTGGTGGGTTAATTGGTCCCAAAAAATCTATTTCCCATTTGTCAAATACCTGCAAAGTTACTTTTGGTCGCAGGGGCATCTTGTCCCTTCTATTTGGTTTACCAACCCTTTGAAAAACATCAAATTTTTGGAAGTAGTCCTTCGAGTATTTGTGCATGGTCAACCACCATAAGCCTACATGCAATACCTTCTGCGCGATAGCTTTGCCTACATAATGTCCTCCTGCTATTCCCTCATGGGATTCTGCTAAATTTTTAGTTCTTTCATGTTCTAGCACACATCTTCTCAAGATGCTATCTACACCCATTTTGTATAAGTGTCCTGCAATTAGCTGGTAATCTGCAACCTTGACTACCAGATTCTTCTTCTGCGTGGTGTTGTATTCCTGTGGCGTAGTGCCTATACTCAAGTACTAGATGATGTCTACAAAATATTCATCTGCTATCTGGACTGAAAATAACTGTGCATCTGGAAATTTGTCCTCTAGATTTGTAGGTTCCTCCCCATTCGTGATCCTCGACAGATGATCAGGTCCTGCCTTCAAATTTCCTGGCTTGACTATTACTTCGAAGTCAAACTCTTGGAACAACAATAACCATCTACAAATTCTCCCCTCCCAACACTAGCTTGTTGACGAGGTATTTGAGCATTGAATGGTCCATGAACATCTTGAAATGTTTTCCTAATAAGTAATGTTTGAATTTCTAGAGTGCATAGACCATAGCTAGGTCTTCCCTCTTTGTAGTGTTGTAGTTCTGCTCTGATTATGACAGTTTTCTGCTAGAAAATGCTATAGGATGGTCCAATTCTCCTGCTCCTGGCTGTGCCAGAATAACTCCAAGTGTTATGGCCGATGCATCTACATGTACATGGAATGTATTATCCCAATATGGGAATACCAGTATTGGTGCGGATACCATCTTCTCTTTTAGAGTATCCAGACCGTATTGACAGTCCTCATTCCACTGGAACTTTGTGTCTTTCCGTAGAAATTTCTACATTGGCGCAGTGATCTGCACATACCCTTTTATAAATTTCCTATAGTATCCTATGTGTCCCAATGTCAATCTTAATTGACAGACTATTTTTTGTGGTGGAAGGTTAACAATTACTGCAATCTTGGCAGGATCTACTAACAAACCTTTCTTGGATACTATATGGCCCAATAGTATCCCAATAGGTGTTCTGAATATGCACTTCTTTATATTTAATGATATCTAACACTGCCTGCATCTTTCTAACATCAACCATAAGACTTCTACGTGTTCCTTCAACAAGATATAGACTATCCAATCATCCAGGTATACTTCTAGAAACTGGTGGATAAATTGTTTAAATGCAGCTATGACTACCCTAGAAAATGTTACAGGTGCATTCTTCAATCCAAACGACATGACTGTATATTGGTATGATCCCCATTCCATGGATAAAGTTGTCTTGTATATTTCTTCCGGTGCTATCTTCATCTGATGGTATCCTGAGAATCCGTCGGTTAATGAATAATCTTCTTGTCCTCCTACATTCTTCAAGACTTCATCTATGAATGGGGTAGGGAACGAGTCATGTAAGCACACATCGTTCAACTTTATCACGTCAACGCATATTGTTATCCCCCATTGTTTCTTCTCCTGAACTACCATAGGGCTTGTCCATTCATATTCTTCTACAGGTTCTATGATTCCAGCCTCCAACATCCTATCAATCTCAACTTTGACTTTTTGCTTATATATTGGGTTTAGTTTGTATGGTTGTTGTTTGATTGGTCTTGCCTCAAATCTAAGCGATATTTTCATTTTTCCTAGCTCTCCTTCTATGCCTTTCATTTATGTGAACGTTTTTGGGAATAGGTCTATGTACTCATGCAGTAACTCTGTTATACTTTCTACTGTTTGCTTATTCCAATAGTCTTCAATGCTGGCCATTTTGGGATTCTCCATTGTCCCGATATTGACTTTCTTCACCTTGATCGGTGTAGAAATCACTTCTAATTCTAGAGGTGGACCCTCTACTTCTCCCTCTCCTTCAACTTCCTCAATCTGAATATCGTGCGGGTCATCTTCATCTGGTACTTCTTCTTGCACATGTTAGCATGACACTAGTTCTTTCACTGTCTGTCTATTTTTCTGTTGTTCGTCTGTTATAAGTTCAACTTCTGGTTCCTAAATAAATATCACCCCTTTTATTTGTTTAAGTGTTGCATCTATGTTGGGGTTCTCATTCTCAAATGAGAAAGTGACTATAAAGTTCTGATGTAATACTGTCCAGCTTGTAGTTCCTCTATGCATTTCTTGGTCTGTATACCAGTTTGCTGGGATGCCCTCTAATGTGTGTACACAATGGTGAGGCCATTCCTCCAGTGGTGTCATTTTCCATAATGCTTTGCATTTCTCCAAGTGTTCTGTTGGTGCCCCCTGTCCATCATATTTCTATCACTGGTTTCTTTCTTGTTTTGCACCAAACCTAATGCATAGTAACCGCTTACATTGGTACCAGTCCTTGATTGTTTCTTTGTGAACACCCCACCATCTCGTAGGTGTCGCCTTGAGTGCTATATCTAGTGCTAAGAGTCTCTAATTTTCTAACACTTCATCTTCATACTGTGTCAAGAATGCTTCTAGATCGTTCACCCAATGGAAGCTGGGTGGTTCCCTTATCTCCGTACCTACCCATCTTACTACACAATCTATTCTTGCACATCTTCTTGTGGAAACTTCTTGTAACCTCTATTTCCAATTTTCTAAGCATGTATCTGAGTTTGATGCACATGAGGTGATACTCTGCCAACTGAGTACCCTATCCGTAGTTGGGTTTATGTAATCTTCCTCTCACGTAGTCATTCCGTACAATTGGTTAATTTTCTCCAGGTCTAAGCAAGTAGGCTCTACGAACCTTTCCCCTTCCGATGGGTCTAAAGGTGCATTGACTCAATATTCTCCTGACTCGAAGGTCATTTTCCACATCTTTAAGTTGATTATGGCCTGGTTATCAAATGCCCAATCCAATATTAGCAATGTCGGATAAGGTGTTTTACCATTCACTATCCCTATTACTTCGAAGCTGGCTTTAGTCCACACTCCATCCAGATCTACTGTCACTCCTTTTAGTCTTCCAATTGGTAGAACTCTATGTTGATTTGCTAGTTTCAGCTGAATTGGTGTCTTAATGTGGGCTCTCCCATACATTGCCATGTATTCTTGGGTAATACATTGACTTTGAATCCTAAATCCAGTATAATATCTCCCATGTTGAAATCTCCAATGTTGGCATTTAGCCTGAACTTCCTACTTGTTCTCCTCCTTATATGTAGGTGATTGCCTATTTTTTTCTCTAACTTTCCTTCTGCTTCTATGCTACATCTTTCTAGCATATTTTGTAATACTTTAACAGAGGATGGATCATTTAGTAATTTTACACATGATTGCAAAAAGCCTTTGATCATACTTACTTGTCCCAGGGGTTGCGTTTCTTTGGTGTGATCCAATGATGGAGGCATCTCGTATTCTGGTTCTTCCTTACTATGCTGCGTGGTTGATGTCGATGCAATGCCCGACTTCAGAAATTCTTGTTTGACTTGCTTAAATATCTCCTTCTCGTTCTGCGCATCAAACTGCTTCCTTGGTTCGACATTCTTCTTCATCGATTGGTGTTGTGCTGGCTCTTGTTATACTGCGTCATTTCCTGTTTTAGCTCCTCCGCATGTAACTATGTTGATGTTTCTTCCTTCATCCCTCGCTTATGCTGAAATCCACTGAACATTCTGATAGTTATGATTCCTCTTTTCTTGGATCTTCCCTAATAACATAGGACATTATTCTGTGTCATGAGCTAATGCGTGGCAATACATACAGGTCACTGGTGGAAGTGGGAATTCTCTTGCATAGTGTCCTAGTTGTTGACAATTGTAACATACCACTGGTCCTCTACCTCTTCCAAATGCTCCTATTGCTCTTCCTCCACCTCCGTAGTGAGCTCGATCCCATCGCGGCGCGTTATATTGAGGCACCTAGTTATACTGTGCAATATTATAGTGTGGATGCACAGTGTTATACCGCGGTTGTGAAATATTGTATGGTTTCTATGCAATGTTGTATTGGGTTGGTATTTGAATAAACTGGGGTGTGGCTTGTCCAGTCATAATTTCTGCTTGTACTCGATATGCATATGATGTTCTCTCTCTCATCAACTCCATGGTTCTACAATTTTTTTCATCATGGCCTACTAACTTTTAAAAGTTGCAATACGAGCTCTTCGACACTGTCTGGTACCTATGCATCATTGGGCAGTGATATGGATTGTGACCCTGTTTCTTACAGATCTCGCACCATAGTCATCCTGTTGGTAATGGATTTGGCATTCTTGCTGCTATATACTGCACAAATGTTGGAAATTTGTTCTTATGGTGTCCTTCTGTCCTACATGTGGTACACCAAACAACTTCTCTTTTTTCCCTGTTCTTGTTCTGGTTTAGCTGGAATGCTAAGTTCTTCAGATCCTCCTTTATCTCCTCAATGGCTGGATCTGTCTTCTGGTATTGGTTCTCTTCCAGTTGTAGGGATGCCTGCAGAAACTCTGCTTGCGTCTGAAACTTCTTTTGTCGAAGTGGATATTTCAAGTGTGGTAATAGTGAATTGATGAACATATGCCTATGCAACATATCTGTAATGACATATTTCAACTTTCCTTTCAGTCGCTTGAATCTTTGGTCAATCTCCCATAAATATTCTCATGGTTTCTATCTAATCTCTATCATCTCATTCATGTATTGGTCCTCTGAACTCGGTTTTTGGAAATCATTTATGAGTAGCTTCTTGATATCTCCAATCGTTCTGCTTGTCCCTAAAAAACTGTTTGTGGCTAAACTCATATACCAATCCGGTGTGTGATCTCTTAATGTGATAGATAATTGTGGAAGTTTAGTGTCCTCGTTTGTGATCTATTTTCTTCCCAAATCTTTTCACAGATAAACATGTGCTTCTCTGGGTCCTCCAACGCTTCTCCTTTGAATTCTAGCAGCCTGATGGTTGGGTCATGTCCCACTATCTTAAATGTTGAACTAGTACCTCCACGCGGTGTAAATATTTGACTACTGCTTCGTGAACTGTCTCCCCCAATTGTTGTTCCTTGTGTAGATGTACTTCTAGTGTCTTCCTTCTCCAGAAATTCGGTTGTCTAAACGGTGGTGTTTTTCTTGGTGTATTAGTTGCACATGGGTTTATGGGTTCCACACTGACACTGATATGGATAGGAGTGTTTCCTTCTACTTCCGCTCTTGGACCTCTCGTCTTCCTCTCATATGTCGTGCACAGGATTTCCTTGATATGCTCCACAACTTGGAGACCCTCTACCTGCTCTGCATCACTTGCCAAGCCTTCCCTCATGGCTACGGATCTCTTCTTTGTGTTCACCTTGTATTGGTAGGGTACTCCACTGCACGTCCTTCTAGCTGTCACCATGATCCACTTGATCTAGTCGTCGTCGATCATAATTGGGTCCAAGGTCTCCTCCTTCTTTCCTTCATCCCCTTCTCCTTCCATTTCTCATTTTCCTATTAGTGCTTCCCCCCTTCCCCCATGCACACAAAGAATTTTAGTTGTCTGACTCCATTGTCATTACACCTTTGTTATATAGCAATATCTTAATGGA
>SNQJ01S0233062.1:0-10227 GCA_010110895.2 Picea sitchensis | reverse complement strand
CAGGGCCTACATGTACTTCCTTCTTCAATTCACTTTGTCATATTCAAAAATTCATTTCTCCTCAACCATAAGGATCCACGTGACGTGCCACATACCACTAGAAACAAAGTTATGTATACTATCCATCCATGGGTGTTGTATCTGAATGTGCATTTTCCTTCATGTGGAAATACCTTCATCAATCTTGCGGTTCAAAACCAATGACTAGGGTTGACATCAATGACAACAACCAGTCTTCCAACAACAAGTGCCATGTTCAAGGGTGAGAAAGGATGCCATAAAGGATTCTCAAAATCCTTGACCCACATCCTTCAATTTTTCCCCCACCCAGATAGATGAGTACATCTTTTTAATTTAACGAGCTCAAGGAGGGTAACACATGCTCTATATTACCCAACTTCGGTAAGTTCCTCTTCCTTTTTTTAATGAATTGGAAGAAGTAAGGGATCATTCCCATATGGCCCCTTCAATGTGTAGTTTATCGAGTCTAGAGAAGAAAAACTCGGTGGTTTTTCATGTTTAGAGAGTTTGAAAAGAACTTAAAGGCGATTCCAGGGTTGTCCTTTTTCGTAATTTTATCAAAAGTGGTAGAGCTTACAGTGAGAGGCTCATATTCATAGGCAGTTGAAGGAATCAGAGATAATGCCACATAATTGACCTATGGCAGGGGTAATATCATCTTCATATAATAACCGTTTAGGGAGGTCATTGGGTTGGTAATTAATTTAGGACCAACGAATGAAAGTTGATCAATAACCACAATTCTTCCATTGTGAGGGAAATATATCACATGAAAAAGAGTGGAAAAAATAGCTTTCATGGCATAGACATAATCTCTCTCAAGGAGTAAATCGAAATCCAAGGGGTCTTGGATTACCATAACATCAATAAAGACAGTTTTCCCTCCCAAAGTTACGAGAAACTAAGGAAGGACTCCTAAAGGGTGACTGGTTCTTCTGTTAAAAACTAACAAATTCTGTGTAACTGGTACAAGTTGAGGATAACTGAAATCTTTCCAAGCAATAGAGGATAAAATACTAACAAACACACCTTCATTTATCAGCATCTGAGTAACGTCCTGAACACAAACCTATACTGTAATATTGAAAGGAATGTGAGAGGGAAGACAAGGTCCAGTTAGCACACCCCAATAAAAAAGGATGGCCTCATTACTTGGAGGGGGTTTCGTGAGAGAAGGAGGAATGCCCCCCAACATGGTAGATTCTGTATCAATGAGAAAATCATGGGAAATATCGGGTTCACTCTGTAGAGGGAGTGTAGGATCAACCGATGATGGGATCAGATCAACCACTTGGGTTTTATTCTCCAAGGGGAGAATGGGGTCGATGGATGGAAATAGTTTGACCACTTGGATTTCACTCTCCAAAGGAGGAGTCAGATCGATTGATGGAGGAACCAGATCGACCACTTTGGCACTCTTCAGAGGAGGAGTGGGATCGATCGATGGAACTATATCTACCACTTTGGAACTCCTAAAGGGAGGAGTGGGATCGACCGATGGAAGAATCAAATCAACCACTTTGGCACTCCTCAAGGGAGGAGTGGGATCGAACGATGGCGGAACTGGATCGACCACTTTGGCACTCTTCTGATGAATGGTGGGATTGACCGATGAAGGGACTGTATCAGTCACTTGGGTTTCACTTTTGATATGAAATGTGGGGCTGATCGATGATGGAACTGGATCAACTACTTTGGTTAGCGGTTCAACGGAGGATGAAACCAGATTGACCACCAGATCAACTAGACTATCCAGGGATGGAACTAGATTGACCATTCCATCAACTAATGATGTGTTGGGAGGAATCTTATGATAACCAGTTGGAAGTTGAAGATTTTCCAAAAGAGAAGAAGCCTTGTTCATATGAGGACAAAGGTGAGAGTTGTTATCACTCCAAGAGTCACTCCCAGACTGCAAATGAGAGTAAGCTTGGTAACATAGAAATAAAAATGCTTGATTGGTTTTTTGGATTAAGAAGAATAAAACAAGGAAGGGGAAGGACAGTAAGCTGCTGTAAATCAATGATGGACCATTGGGATATGTTGTCAAGCAAGCACCCTGCTCATTAAATGCAATCAATATGCATATCAGATAAAGGTTTATTGAATAGAGGAAGAAAAATATAACACAAAGAAGAACATCCATAAGGCAGATATCCTCTCTGCATAAATGAATTCAAGGTACTTGAATATAAATAGTGACTAATAGGAAAAATACATCAGATCCTCAGATGCTCAAGAATCCATTAATCAAAGGAAACCATGATCCTAAAGGTGTACAATTCATTCAAGTAAGAAGACGAATTGGGAAAGAAAACAAGAGATACAATCTGATAACACATATATCATGAACCTTAAATAACATAAATTTTTACAAAAACAAAATCCCCTCAGGGTTACAATGATCATAGGCAAAGTGCCTCCTACAACTCTCTCATCTCTCTTGCTCATGAATCCTACCTTTCTCCAAGAGATCTCTCCTTCTTTAAATAGAAAATAGAATCCAAATAACCTAAGGAGGTCAAATCCCATCTCCTCCATTGGATTCTAAGCCTTGGAGATAGGTGGCAACAGTCAAAGAGACAAAAATCCAACAAACTGCTGATTTTCAGGAATTTGTTGGAAGTCATTAATAAATTGTTTCCACCTCATGCATGAGGCCTTTGCTGGAGATAAATATTAGGTGTAGGTTTCCCTTGACATATAAATGATCCTTGAGAAGTCATTTGAACCCTCCTTGACATGTGGAAACCTCCCAACAAGGCAAATATGAAAACCGTGACCTTTATAGGAAATTAGTACGCAGCACCACTGTGGAGAGTACGCAACACCTACTTCAATATCCAATATCTCTAAAAGAAACACATTTTGAAAACATGAGAGAGGTTTTTGTTATCTGGAATGTTATGAACAAAAACCTCCTCCAGTGTTCAAAAATACCTTCTCAATTGTTCACAATAATATTTTTAAGTTAATGACTCAAAACTGGTAAAATAACTCTGCACAATTCGTTTTCTGCCAGAATATTACGCAACGCTTGTAGGTAGTTCCACTGTGTTGCGTCTATGTGCCAGTTTAGGTAGCATTGTAAAAAATGTAGTTCCTTCAATCTTGAACATGTGAAGAGTAATTAATTTCCTTTCATTATATCAAACCCCGTTTACTTAGATGCCTTGGCAGTGCAAAGACGTAGTGTATTTTACCACTGAGGGAACTGGTATTTAGCAAAAATCCAAAAATATGATAGTTAGGCCTCTTCTAGATGAGAATTCTTGTGCTAACAAGAGTAATGATAACCTTCACATAACATGCAAGGAAACTTGTCAATTGTCTTCTTCTTACCAACCTTAACGTCACTGGCTGACGGGGAGTCACCAACATGTCCAGTAGGGGCCAATAACGTGGAGGAAAACATTTCTAAGACCTTGGGAAGACTAGGCAAATCCATTAGAAAGTGGTCAACCTTACAAAGACTGCAAGGGAATTGAGGTTTCAGATTATTTGTGTTAATATTGTTGACCTCATCAACACTCCAAGTATGATTAACTATAGTTGGCTGCTTGGATCCAAAATCTGATGTGGTTGGAGGCTTGGTCCTTTTCGATTTCTTCTTCTTCTTCTCTTTCCATTTCTTCTTCTTATTATCAACCTGGCTAATTTCTTTAGAGATTTCACTAGGCGAAGAAGGAGAAAGGGAAGGAGACTTAACGGGTGAAGAAGGAGAAAAGTTGACATGAGGTTGATGTGTGGGTGGTGTACTTACATCTGAAGCACTTACTACATTTGAGATTACTGGAGTGGAAAACAACCATACCTGTAACCCAATTGTGAGACCTGGAAGGCTCAAAGTAGCGATGTGAGGAGGACCAATGTTTTCGTAAGAAGTAAAAACAAAAGGTTCCCCCGGAGCAGGGGTTTCTCCATTGGTAGTTCTGGGAATTGACGCCATTAAAAAAGATCCAACCTAGAGTCTTCTAGGGAAAATAAACAACACACTCTAAAAATCTAGGAATCAATCAAACAAACAAAACCTTCTCACAATGAACGCACTAGTTGGTGATGAAATCGAACGTCACGAGAACAATGTAAGAAGGAGATGAGACAGAGCGGGTGGAAAAGTTACGTTGATGACCTGCTTAATGGACTTACACCCTGGTACAAGATCCCACACATAATCATGGGTATACCCTCCAAGGAGCCTAAGTGAGTCTGGCCAACGTCCATTCCAGGTACTGTGAAGACTTTCCCCTCCACAATCACCTCATGTAAAGAACCTAAATATACAGCCTACTAAGGTTACCAATTATGACAATGATGCATGGGGAAGCAACCGATAGTCCGATCCACACACAAGGGTAGGGTATCTAAGCCCGAAATGGACTCGAGAAGGTCCCCACATGATTTTCTTCTCAAGTGACCCCCAATAATATGTGCAATATCTACACCAAGACCAACAAAGCAGGGTGAGTAAATCAACTAGCCCTAATGCGACCTCATGATTGACCCTTGTGTTAGAAGGGATTCCCAGGAAAAAATCTATCATGTAGATTTAAACTCTCCCTATCACAAGATACTATGTTTGTTTACAGCTCTGGAAAGTTATCTTTCAGACCTATTCCAAACCCCTACACCCTAAGTTGATCTAGGTTTGCTACCAGAAAATATAAAAATATCTAATAAATTTTAGTTTAGTGCTTGATTTTTAAGGTTGTTGTTTACTCAAGAGGAAAATGGTGTGGACTAAATGACGTTTTGATAAACTCTAAACAATGCAAAGAAATGAGAATGCAAATATTTCACTTCAATGAAAGCTATATTACTAGAAGGAGAAAATGTTTATCATTCGCATATGCACAATGTCCCAAAATTTTATGAAAAATCATTAATATGAAGATCCTCAAGAAATGATCCAAAGAGACTGTACACCAATACACGATTCTTGGCCCCTCCCCGACCATGAGGGGGAATTTGTTTTAAGAATTCAAGGCCAAAAATGCCAAAAAACATGCAGTTTCTCTACTTCACATGCAAGCTACTTTCACTACCCAAAAGAAACAATGAAACTATCTTCTTTGTTTGATTCTAATGTATAAATAAAGTAAATGCAAATCCTTTAATTCTCCACTACTTTCAATTAAAAGACAGAGTCAGATACAGATGCAAAAGACACAAAGCAAAAAGGGATTCAAACAAAACATGCACTCAAAGCAATGAGAACTAAAATAAAACAAGTAGAAACTTGTTATAACAAGAACTGAATCAAGTATTCAACAATTGAAAAACATTCAATGAGTACAAGAAAATGTAGAGAAGAATCCAAGAAAAGACAGAGAAAAAGAGAAAATACTCAAATTGTCCCGACAAAACAAGCAACTAGAAAGGACATTTTCACATTTATGAAAAAGTTTAAATCCAAAATCAAGACAATAAGAAGTGCTAAGTACCAAATATCAACCCAAACAACTTCACAAACCAAAGTGAAAACCCTCAAAATGATCTCTACAAAACAAGTTGCAAAAATATGATGAGAAAAAGGCAGAAAACTTCAAAAAAGGAGATCAATGCTCCCTAACTCAAGGGCATAGAGCACTAAAATTATCTGTAAAGAACTACAAGGGAGTGCTTATTATAGATCAGCGCTCTGATATGGCCTATAGGGGAGCATTGATCTTCCCAAAAATAAAAATAAAAAAACAAAAAATAAAAAAAAAACTCACCCAGAATTCACAGAACTTGGTGAAATTGCTAGTGAAGATGGGAGAAAGGTAATGGATCATGAAAAAACAATAAAACTGATATAAAAGGTGGAAAAAGGGTAGGTAATGTCCAAGTAAATACAAATCGATGTCGTTCCCCAGTGGAGTCGCCAATTTCTATTGTAGGAAATTTCCCCTGCAGACAGGTGAATGTCCTCTTGGATCTTAGACCCCTATGACCAAGACAAAATAATGCTAACTTTGAACACTGGCATTCCTTTAAATGAAGCTAAACTAGTGAAGGGAAAAGAGGAAGAAAGTATGAGTACCTTTTTATGAAGTTATTCCTCGCTCAGTCCGGCTTGATCTTGATCTTCATGTCCTTCAACGAGTTCTGCAATCCAATAAACAACGAAGACAACACATACTTCATATTCTACCAAGATTAGTTTAAAACTAGATTCATCCAAAGAGACTAGTCCATGGAAATTTACACAAACTTGAAGGAAACATGCCAATCATTGATTGTATTAATGAGAACTCAAAATAGATACTTACAAACCGTAAATGAAGTCGCAACAACCTCTCCAAGTCCTCCTCGTCCAGCCCTTACACAAAGCTCCCAAGACCATAGGTCTGATATCTTAAATATTTCTCCCACTATCATGAGATCATAACTTTGGTATCTATAAACTCATCCACTATCTCCATGGAAATCCCTCATTATATAGGATTTGGAGGCTTAACCACCATGGAGAGGATCACTCATAAGATCCAAAAAAAAGGGATTTGAAAGATATTTAGAGAGAATATCTCTGAAGGATTTTAGGGAGGAAATATCTCTCAAGGATTTTAAGGAGGAAATATTTCAAACATCCATGATATCCTCCACCTTCCCTATAAAATAGGAAACCAAATGTGAGGTGGATTCTCACACTTAATTAATTTCTTTTTCATGAATATTAATAATAATTCATGTGCACTTGGTATTTTGGCCTTCATGTAATATATCCCTCCTCCACATTGATTAGGGATTCTGACATAGGTTATTCAATGGTGTCAAGGTGTATGAGACACTTATATGACACTTTATGACACTTAGGGCGAGGTACCTATGTGTGAAAATTTCATGTGTAACACTTAATCTCTTCCCTATTAGGATTAGTGTCACCTGATGACGATACTTGGCTCATACATAGTGGTGCTTCCAAGCACATGACAGGTCAAAGAGACATTCTCTCTAGCCTTATAGAAAAAAAACTTTCCCCAAAAAGTTACACTTGGAGATGATTTCCAGTACCCTATCAAAGGAGTAGGAGAGTCAAATTAAAAACTTGATTCAGGGACCCCAATGAAGATAAAGGATGTACTATATGTACCAGGTTTGACAAAGAACTTACTTTCTATCTCAAATTTAGATAAGAAAGGCTTCAAAGTTGCTTTCATAGATGGATAAGTTCTTATGTGGCCTAAATGAAAAACCATAGAAGATTCATTTTTTATTGGAACATAAGAAGGTGGCTTGTATAATCTAAAAGGTCACTTAGAAGCAGCCTTGAATCATTCCATTGAGAATCCATGTGAAATTTGGCATAGAAGACTAGCTCACATCAACTACAAGGCATTACCATATGTGAGCAAGGAAATGATAGGTCTACCAAAATTCAAGGTTGATCATGAAAGTGTGTGCAATGGATGTGCACAAGGAAAGAACATCAAGAACCCTATCCCGAAGAGCGACATTAAAGCATAAGGAGTTTTAGATCTCATCCACTTAGATGTATGTGACCCAATGCCATCAACCTCCATTAGTGGGTATGCATACTATGTATCTTTTATTGATGACTATTCTCTCAAAACCTGGGTTTACTTTTTGAAATCAAAAGATAAAGTGTTTGGTAAATTCAAGGAATTCAAAGCCTTCATAAAGAATATCTCTGAAAGAAAGATCAAGATACTCAGGTTAGATAATGGGGGAGAATAAACCTCAAAAGAGTTTGTTAACTTTTTTAAAGATGCCGGGATCAAGAGGGAGCTCACCACTCCCTACAATTCTCAACAAAATGGTGTGGCAGAAAGAAAGAACATAACTATAATGGAAGCAGTGAAGACTATGATCCACAATCAAGATCTTCCAATGCACTTATGGGAAGAAGTAGTAAGAAAAATAATGTATGTACAAAACATATTATCCCATAGTGCACTTGGGTTCAAAACCCCCGAAGATATGTTCTCCAAAAAGAATCCATAAGTAATCCATCTCAAAATATTTGCCTTTCTAGTATTTGTACACATTCCGAAAGAGAAGAGAACCAAGATGGACCATTCAGGAAATAAGGGATTTTTTTTGGATACTGTGAGGTCTCAAAGGCGTTCATAATTTATATACCAGGTTACCATCATATCGATATCAACAAAGATATAACCTTTGATGAAGATGCAACACTTAATAAATCAAGAAGATGCCATCTTGAAGAAGTATATGAAGAAGAACTTGTAGCTCCCAGAGTTGCAGAACTAGTGAAGGAAGTCATAACTTCCTCCGATGAGGAGATTCTAGAAGATCATGATATAATAGAATCCCAAGAACCTCCCTAGATGACGATCTCCCACAAGATAAAGCCAACCTGGGAAAGGGAACTTATTCAATATGGAGAGAAGTATAGTTCCCTCGAAGGAACCATGATACAAGTCAAGAAACCCAAGCCATTCTCCAGTTACATGGCTTTGATGTGTGATATTTTAGAGAAGGAGCCTACTTTCTTTGAAGAATCCATTCAAAAGAAAGAATGGGCAGATGCCATGACAAAATAATACCAATCCATTATAAAGAATGATGTATGGGAAATAGTTCCGAAACCTAAGAGCAAGGATGTGGTATCTTCCAAATGGCTATACAAGATAAAACATGCTACTGATATAAGTATTGAGAAATATAAAGCAAGATTGTAGATCGTGGATTTTCTCAAAAGGAAGGCATTGATTATGAAGAGACATTTTCTCCTATATCCAGACACACTTCAATAAAAACCATCATATCCCTTGTATCTAAGATGAAGTGGAAGTTACACTAGATGGATGTGAAAACAACCTTATTAAATGGTGTCATTGAAGAAGAAGTGTGTATAGAACAACCTCAAGGGTTTGAAGTTGAAGACATAAAGACTCATGTATGCGTATTGAAGAAGGATCTGTACGGATTGAAACAAGCTTCTATATCTTATTATGGAAGAATTGATAGTTTCCTGACGAGCTTGGGATTTACCAAGAGTAAAGAGGATTCTAACTTGTACTTCAAGGTTATGAATGATGATCATGTTATATTGTTGTTGTATGTGGATGAATTATTTCTAACTAGAGAAGAAAATTTCATCACTGATTGTAAGAAGAAGCTCACTGTACAATTTGAGATGAAAGACCTTGGCCTAATGCACTATTTATGTTAAGCCCTAATATTGGCTCATTACCCCTTAATTGGGGCATATTATATTAGTAATGTTATTTTATTTATGTCGGATTTAGGCCATTAGTTGTAATTATACCTCCTAGTCTCCTATATATACCAAGGATAAATTTTCATTTTGAATCATCTTGTACTTGAAAATTTAAGTGGGGTTAAAGGAGGATGCCCCCTCAAAGAGGCTTATTATCTGAAATTATCTATTTTTCAAGGCGTTGAGTACTTTTCCTTAGGTTTTTCTATGCTATATTGATGTTTGGTTCTTAACATATGGTTTAAGAGCTCAAGGTCTTGGGGTTTCGCTGCTACATTTGAGACACCTTGGAATTTTCACTATAACTATTTTTCTACAATGTTTCAAAATAACTATTTGGAATTTAGTAGATAGATCAAGGTAAATTGAGTTCAAAATTCAGCTCCTGAGACCTTATACTTTCGGAGATACATCTTGTACAAGATAGGGTTTTGGAATCATCCTGAACAGAGTCATTGCGGCATTTTCGCTATAAAACAATTTATGTAACATTTCAGACCCTAAAATATGGAGGATATTTAAAAAAGTTAGAACGATATTTGTGGTAAAAAGTGCAGCTTCTGGGTCATCTTAAATGTGTACATACACCTTGTGTAAGATAGGGTATCTTACTAGTCCTGTTGACTAGTCTCAAGAAGGTGTTCCAGGTAAAACAATCATAACTTCTTCCTAGAGTATCCAAATTGAGTGGGACTAGTTTCATTGGATTGTTGAAAATCTGTAGTATTTCTGGTGTGAGTTTCAGAATTTTATATCAATTATTTTGGGCGGGGCACACTATACAAGTGAGATCTGCTGGAAAGGCCAAAAATCGACAAGTTGTGGGGAATTTACCATAAATTCCACTTGGCACATCCAATTGTGATCAGACCTATGACATTGCAAAGAAGCAATATCAGAGAACTACATAAAATAATGTTTAATACCCAAAAGGGCCGAAACTTGGGAGATACAACAGAAGAAATATTGTCTAGCAGAACCACCTCAAAATCAAGGTTCAAAAGTGATACTTGGCC
>SNQJ01S0233061.1:0-10661 GCA_010110895.2 Picea sitchensis | reverse complement strand
CCTCCAAATGGTCCTTTCAATTTGGTTCCACTACAATCTCATAATCTCTAAGCCTCCAAACTATCATAATATCCATTTCAGTAGGTTCTATTCCTCCAAATATCTTGTCACACCGACACATTCTCTCTATCCCCCTCCTCCCTATATCTCTCCCCCTTCCTCTTGCTATCTCTCTTCTCTTTCTCTTTTACATATACAACCACTTTATCTCTCTCATCGTTAGTCTCACTATCACTATATACCCCTCCCTCTCTCTCCTTAATCTAGGCCTCCAAATGGCTTATTACAATCTCACTATCTCTCTTCTTCCAAATGGTCCTTTCAATTTGGTTGCACTGCAATCTCATAATCTCTAAGCATCCAAATGATCATAATATCCATTTCAGTAGGCTCCATTCTTCCAAATATCTTCTCAAACCCACACATTCTCTCTCTAGCACCCTCCTCCCTATATCTCTCCCCCTCCCTCTCAGTATCTCTCTTCTCTTTCTCTCCTACATCTACAACCGCTTTATCTCTCTCATTGTTAGTCTCACTCTCACTATATCCCCCTCCCTCTCTCTCCTTAGTTTAGGCCTCCAAATGGTTTATTGCAATCTCAGTATCTCTCCGCCTCCAAATGGTCCTTTCAATTTGGTTGCACTGCAATCTCAAAATCTTTAAGCCTCCAAATGATCATAATATCCATTTTAGTAGGTTCCATTTCCCCAAATATCTTGGCACGAGACCCATAACTTGACGTACACCATGACCTAGACCTCCACATAGAGCTAGATCTAGATTTAGACATTGATCTAGAGCTTGATGTAGAAAATGACATATATCTCCCTAGCTCCATCTAAGCCTAGGCATAAATTATACTCAATCCTTAACCCCAAATTAAATTGATCCCTGAGTGCACTATGCATATACCTTGTGTACAAACCTTGCACTCACATCACCCACATCTTGGTGCTCTAACCATTTTTCTATCCTTGAAAACACTTTCAATCCTAACCCCTTAGGATTAAGTTGTCTCCATACCTGTATACAATTTTATTCATAAAAATGTTTTGTGGACAATAAATGCTATATATGTTGCATTAAGAGTGTGCAGGCTCTCCTATGACTTGACTGAGTTGGTCATTTATGATTAGTAGGAACATGCACGTGCTTTAGTGTGCACATCTTGTAGGAACATGTGCGCATTCCTGCTAGGAATTTTTTGGTGCCAAGCACACACCACCTCATCTATCTCATGGTCAAGAAAAAATGTGAAAGCTTCAGACAAAAGAATCATGCACATACATGTTTTACTTTTTTTAGTTTTCTTGTTATATTCATAAACACTTTTGTGCTATTGCCAGACCATTGCAGGAAAATTTGGAAGACAACTTTGTCAAGTGTAATTGGAATTAATGTTTGTATGTAATTGTGTCTTCTTGGAATTGGAAGACAAAATTGTCCAAGTGCAATTGGAATTGTTGTTTGTATCTTTTTGTGTCTTCTTGGAATTGGAAGACAAATTTGTAGAAGTGCGATTGGAATTTTTGTTTGTATCTTCTTGTTTTTGAAAAAGAGTATTTCATAATGGCTCATAACAATCAAAGGTCAAAAAATATTTATAAATATGTTGTTATATAGATGTAAAGTTTTGCTAAAATATCTATGAAAAAAAAAACATGTAAAAGAAAAAACCAAATTCAAAAGTAATTTATAATTTATAGTCTTAAAATTAAAATAAATCATATCCTCCTCATAAACCATTGAGATTATATTAGTAAGAGTAGGTAAAGTACAAGTATAAGACAATTAATATTAAAGAATTTGTTTTAAATATCACTTCAAACTCCAAAGTCACCTTGCTACTCCAAAGTCACTTTCCACTTAAGAGGGGTTCACACACACACACACACACACACACACACACACATATATTGGGGCTAAACAATTGGAGAATAGAGGGGAGGTCACTACGTAGAATATTTATACCATAAAAAACACTATCACATCTAAATTTAAGGAGAAATTGTGGTGTGAAAGAAATAGATGATAATATAAAATTAAGATACTATAAATATGTCATTGGTTCCAATATGCAAGATCAATAGTATATTTATGTTATAGGGTGAGTACAAGCTAATGATGGTCTCTCCTGACTCATTAGTGGCAATGAAAACCTGAAAAAAAATCAAAATGTTAACCTGGAGGGATTATTCAAGGTACTTTTACAATGAATTTGAATATGGTGTAAAAAGAGGAAACCTAGGAAATTGAATTAGATTTCTGAATATACAACTTTTATTCATAGACATTGTAAATAACTAGGTCAAATTTGATTTTTTCAAAAAGTGTTAAATAAATTCATGACCAATTTATTTAACAATTTACTATTGTTCAATATTATAGTTTGTTGATTTCTTTTATTGTACATTCTTCTTAGTCATGGGAATTAGTTTAATGTTATTCGTCAGTCATTGATAATATCGCGGGGACACGTTATTTATCATTTGTGTGTGGAATTTTCCTCATTCATGTCATTTTAATATGCTAGTAAGATTTATGTTGAGAGTTATGAATTATTGGAGACTGTTTGAATTACTTGATTCAAGTCTTTTTCACTATCTAAATTATCTAATTCATGAGGATGTTTCTAAGTCCCAGAGAGCAGGGTTGTGGCCATGATTATGTCATTTGATTCATCCTTTTCAAGGGGGGGAGTGCAAAGGCTGAACTGCGGGAATAGGAATCAAGATTTCAGGAGCTTTAGGAATTTGTGTTGAAGTTGAAGGATGATGTTTTGGATATACAGTTGGACGTTGTGCATTTATTGGAGACTATGCTGGTGTTGTAGAAGGCAGAGGAGTTGGAGCATCTTTTTGATGTTGCGTGTTGTCAAATGAAGAGTTCGATCAAATTTTACAATTTTTAGGTTCGTTCCAACCATTAGCCCTTTTTTGTGCTCCATGGGATGAGGCTGGGGTTGGGGATAAAGGACAAGTTTCCTGGAGGTGCCATGTTTGCTGACAAGAGAGACAACTGAAGGTGGTATTCTCATAATCGACAATCTGTATCTAAGGATCATTATCACCCCAGTCTATAAGTATCCTCTCCGGAAGCCCTTGACTGAGGTTGATTTCAACACATATGTAGGCGAAAGTGATGAAGCCTTTCGTTATCTAGTCTGTGTCAATCTTGATGAACTTACCCAACACATTGCCCAGGGTAAGTAAAAAAGAGGGAGTATAAAAATGAAAAGGAAGATTGGGGAGTCTTACCTAGACCAGTGTAGCCATGGAAGTCATAGTCAGCGGGTTGAATTTAGGGAACCATCTTTGCATGGATAGACCAGATCTTCCCCAGAACCAAGGACATTGCTCTAGCATGCATTGACAGTCTGCTTCTGTGGAAATGTTGACAATGAAGAATCCTTTGGAGAAAAAGAACAACTCATGACCTGGCGACCTGGTCTTGTTTACCCATTCTCTTAGCACATAGGTCGAGGGCCATAGTCCGTTGAAGCGACAGATGATGGATTTTTCCTGGTAGATAAAAGAAGAGCCATAGACATGGGGATATTCGACATCTACTATTGGAGGTTCTATGAACTGATCCACAATGAAGGCAGAGCCAAAAATCTCCTTTGCTCCAGAATTTTTAGCCTTGGACCCCGAAGGAGCGAAAATCCCTTTTTTCACGACATGCTTGTAAGAGCTTGGATGAGTGGAGGATGGAACACCTCCACACAGTCGAGAAGCGAGAGAAATGGTTGCATTATTTAGATTCCCATAACCCTATAGCAAATATCCATCCACTAGCTGTCGTCCTTTGAAGATTAGTTGTTGAAAGTAAGGAGAAATATATGTAGCCTAGGGGATTTGGGTTTTGAGATAAAAAATAGAGTATGAATCCTAATCATGTAAGAAGAGAGAAGATCTAGAACTGGTCTTTATAAAAATGGGTAAGCCTGTCATAGTCTTGGAGATGGCCTCGGTGCGGTATTTAGAAGAAATCCTCAATTTTGCATCACTCTTAACTTGATTCCAGTAATAGGTTGAGGATTGCAGATCCCACAAGGGTTGAATATCCTTGAGGTCTCTAAAAGTTGAAAGGTTCCCATGCTCTAGATACAAGTGGCGGAGATGGATTGGGTTCATATCTTTCCGTGCCCGCAATCTCTCCTCGGCCTTAATCCAAGCCTGAATGTTTGGTTCTCTCGCTCTCTAGATAGTGCATTGGAGCTTCCCTCATTCTTTCCACAATAAAAAAATTGGCCCAAGTACAAACCCTTAGCCTCCACAAAGATATTCTTCTGATGCTTGTGACAGAATGCATGCATGAAGGTCACCTTCCAGAGGGGAGTTCCATGACCATGGTCTTGTGAGACATCCGTCACAATTTCCCTGATGTAGCCATTGTAGGGCTTCACAGAAACAACCATTCCATCACCAGTTCCCCCATTAGGATGGAAGACATCTGAGGTAAATCGCACTTGAGGCAACTTCTCAGGATAATTTTCACCAAAAATTAACCTCAAGCCAAAAAACCCACCTTCCCAGGGGGTCTCATGAGTACCAAAGATGGTGGTGCTCCACACAAAGAGATTCTCATCGGAGTAAGGACTTGCACTACAACCTCCAGAGGCTCATTCTTGATAGTCTTCAAGTCAGACATCAGATGAAGCTGCACAGAGGATGAAAATCTTAGAGCCAAGACTAGGGTTCGCGTATCGTTGATCAGGAAAGTAATTACTGAAAATTGAAGCTAAAATATTGATACCATGAAAAACACTATCACATCTAAATTTAAGGAGAAATTGTGGTGTGAAAGAAATAGATGATAATATAAAATTAAGATACTATAAATATGTCATTGGTTCCAATCTACAAGATCAAGAGTATATTTATGTTATAGGGCGAGTACAAGCTAATGATGGTCTCTCATGACTCATTAGTGGCAATGCAAACTCAAAAAAAAATCAAACTATTAACCTGGAGGGATTATTCAAGGTACTTTTACAATGAATTTGAATATGGTGTAAAAAGATGAAAGCTAGAAAATTGAATTAGATTTCCGAATATACAACTTTTATTCATAGACATTGTGAATAACTAGGTCAAATTTGATTTTTTCAAAAAGTGTTAAATAAATTCATGACCAATTTATTTAATAAATCACTGTTGTTCAATATTACAGTTTGTTGATTTCTTTTATTGTACATTCTTCTTACTCATGGGAATTAGTTTATAGTTATTCATTGGTCATTGATAAGATTGTAGGGACACATTATTTATCATTTGTGTGTGGAATTTTCCTCATTCATGTCATTTTAATATGCTATTAAGATTTATGTTGAGAGTTGTGAATTATTGGAGGCTGTCTAAATTATCTGATTCATGTCTTTTTCACTGTCTGAATTATCTGATTCGTGAGGACATTTCTAAGTCCTAGAGAGCGAGGTTGTGTCCATGATTATGACATTTGATTCTTCCTTTTTGAGGGGGGGGGTGTTGAAAAGGATGAACTGCAGGAATAGGAGTCAAGATTTCTGGAGCTTCGAGAATTTGTGTTGAAGCCGAAGGATGATGTTTTGGATCTACAGTTGGATGTTGTGCATTTTTTGGAGACTGTGCTGGTGTTGTAGAAGGCAGAGGAATTGGGGCATATTTGTGATGTTGTGTGTTTTCAATTGAAGAGTTCGATCAAATTTTACGATTTTAGGTTCGTTCCAACCATTATCCCTTTTTCGTGCTCCATGGGATGAGGCTAGTGTTGGGGATAAAGGACAAGTTTCCTAGAGGTGCCCTGTTTGCTGAAAAGAGTGACACCTGAAGGTGGTATTCTCATAATTGACCATTCAAAAAGTGTTGGCCAAATTCATGACCAATTTATTTAATAAATCACTGTTGTTCAATATTACAGTTTGTTGATTTCTTTTATTGTACATTCTTCTTACTCATGGGAATTAGTTTATAGTTATTCATTGGTCATTGATAAGATTGTAGGGACACATTATTTATCATTTGTGTGTGGAATTTTCCTCATTCATGTCATTTTAATATGCTATTAAGATTTATGTTGAGAGTTGTGAATTATTGGAGGCTGTCTAAATTATCTGATTCATGTCTTTTTCACTGTCTGAATTATCTGATTTGTGAGGACATTTCTAAGTCCCAGAGAGCAGGGCTGTGGCCATGATCATGTCATTCAATTCATCCTTTTAGAGGGGCAGTGAAAAGGATGAACTGCCAGAATAGGAGTCAAGATTGAGCTCGAATTTGTGTTGAAGTCAAGGATGATTGCTTGATCTATGTACTACGTTGTGAATTTGTTGGAGACTGTGTTGGTGTTGTAGAAGGCGGAGGAATTGGGGCATATTTGTGATGTTGTGTGTTTTCAATTGAAGAGTTCGATCAAATTTTACGATTTTAGAGTCTTTCCAGTCATTAGCTCTTTTTCGTGCTCCATGGGATGAGGCTAGTGTTGGGGATAAAGTACAAGTTGCCTAGAGGTGCCCTATTTACTAATTAAAAGAGTGACACCTGAAGGAGGTGTTCTCATAATTGACCATATGCATGTAAGGATCATTATCACCCCATTCTACAAGTATCCTATCCGTAGTTCTGATCGAAATACTTCCATCTCTCAACAGATATGAAGGCGAAAGTGAAGAAGACTTTCATTATCTAGTCTATGTAAATGTTGATGAACTTACCCAACACATTGCCTTGCAGGCAAAAAAAAAATTTGGAGTATAAAAATGCAAAGGTAGATTGGGGGGTTTTACCCAGACTAGTGTAGTCATGGAAGTCATAAATGCATGGTTGAGTTCAGGGAACCATCTTTGCATGGAGAGACCATATCTTCCCTAGAACCAAGGATGTTGCTCTCTAGCTGTAATATTTGCTTCTAGAGCCGTTGAGCAAATTGAAGAACCCTTTGGAGCAAAAGAAAATCTCATGACCTGGTGACCTGGTCTTGTTTACCCATTCTCTTAGCACAGAGGCCGAAAGTTTTAATAGTCCGTTGAAGAGACAGATGATGGATTTTGTTGGACAACTGAGGTTCTGTGGGGGTGTGAATCAGTTGTTACCATGCTTAAACAATTGAATGAAAATCACAATAGTGCAAGGAAGTAAAAAATAGCATATTCAACATCACCACATGTTATACACAGAGACAAATTTTCATTTGGAAACCCATAAAGGGTAAAACATCTTTTTCTTTATATGATAAGTAATATCTACATTCTTTAGATTATCATACATATGAGCACCAACTCATAATGAGGTTGTAACCTCATTACGAGTTGCAACTTCATTGAGAGCAAAGAATCCTCTCTGCTTCTCTAGCACCCTCAACTAGAAGGGAAGATCAACTCCTAAAGGCTCTCTAGCACCAACTAGAGGGAAGTAATCAATTCCCAATTGCTGCTAACCAACTGGATGGAAGCACGAACTTCCAATCATATAGGCACCAACTGTATAACAGAGAACAAAGAGTTCTTCCTTGCACCCCCCTACCACCCTTGTTTCTCTAGTTGCAAAACTGATGGAAGCTAACTCCCTCAGCGGTTCAAGCACCCACTTGAACCACCGAGGACAATACTCCCATATCCCTTCCAATCAATTATAAATCTTTCTTAATTGGAAGCTTTATTACAAGTTATATAGTGTTCAACAAATGGCTTTCTACCGATTCATCAATGCTCTTTCCTGTGATTTCCTTGTTTTGTCTCTCTCACTCATCATGACACTTTGATTCTTTCGCTTTCTGATCTTCTGCTTTTATTCTCTATGAGCCATGTCCATTCAATGTAATAATTCCTCTTCTATGCATTTCAGCTGCTTCACTCCCTCTACACACCTAATTACTCTCAACAAGCAATGGGCCACAATAGAAACAACAACCATTCTCTTCTTTGTTCCGCATTCCTATAGTCTCTGTTCTCCTTATGCATGTACATTCATTCCTCCTGCATGCTCACACCAAAATAATTCCTCCTCCATATCTTGAGTGCTCTGCGTGATCTTCATGGTAACTCTTCATCTTCTTCCTCAAGTTTCTCCCATGCATTCAAGATCACTAGGTATTATGTCAGATTCTAGGTAGTTGAGATTCTTTGTCTTCTCTGGCATAGTTGAGATTATCCTTTATGTTTTAGTTATAGGCTCCAATGCTCATCCAATTGTCAATATCCTCTAAGAATCATCTTCTATCTTCAACAAAGAAGCTTGAGACCCTTCACCAAGTGATCACACAGAGGTCTCTTCACATCCTTTGGTAGAGACCTTCAATGGTTTCTAGTAGTTACAATCGAGGGAGAAAATTATCCCTTCGATCAAAATTCAAATTCACCTGCACTGTAGGATTGACTTTGAAGGTGTCATTATTTATCCATTTCACACTTCGGCAATTCATTCTTGTGGTTTTGTTTCTTGCCTCTCCATGTCGGGATAGCCCCTAAATCAAAAGGGAGCTTGTATGTAAGGGCTCTTTCCTCTATATGAACATGGCCAAGACCAAGAGCTTATCCATAATGTTCCTTTCATGATTTCACATTTCATCTTTTCTTCAATCCTGTCGTGAGGTTTCTCGACCTTCCAAGTCACGATCCCCAAAATTCGGGAGGCGAGCTTTTTATCTCTGTGATTAGGTCCTCCTCCATACGCGGACCATAGGGCTTGTGCGTGTTTGCAACCTACATCTCTATCGACTCGAACATGGTCCACGATCTTGATGAATTGACTGTCTATATCTCATCGTGAATTTGCATCTTATTGTTCCTTAGATGGAGCTTTGATTAACAGTCTAGGCTCTCGGTGAATGGTCTTGATCTTTTCATGAATTTTCATTTAGCAATTTCAACACTCTTATGATGAAGGGTCTCTGCCTTGACCCTCCATCTCCTAGTATCCAAAACTCCGAAAGGGATTAAGATCAATGGTCAAGATCACACTTTGATCCAGCGGCTAGGATCATTTCTCCATTTTGCATTTCGTGATTTCAGAGTTGAAAGGTTGGGAGTTTCTGCTTGTTATGTAAAACCCCAAAATTGAAAGTTCCAATGTGATGTAAACTTGCTTTGATTATCACACATGGATTGACACTGTCAATAGCTACCACGTCACCGACTGCGGACTTACATGTGTCTTAAAATGATGAATCACTGACACTTTCATTGCCTCCTCATTGTACATACATATAGTTCCTGAATTTAATGGTTTGTGGATGTGTCTATTTCAGGATTTAGAGGTTCACTACTTCAAAGGTTAGATTTTCTCTGGGATTGGTTCAACAAACTCCAAAATGGAGTCTTTAACATGCTCGATATTTCCGCCATGCATCCTTTCCAAGTGCTGGATGGTCCTCCTTCTTTGGGATTTTGTGAGTTCACACTTTCAGACGTTAAAGAGTGTTCGTGTTCTTAATCCAATGATGGTTTTATCCACACCTGATTCTAACAAGATTTTTCCTCCTTCAAGGCACTCTTCTTGTCTACATCTAGATTTGACGACACGAATTGTGATGGGATCCAACACACTGGAGCTCTTCCTCCCGAGCTTACGCATCCTTATTACTTAGAATAATTTCTATGTGTCAAGGGCCTCGACCTTTAATCCACTTGAGATCCTAAGTATGCTATCTCTTGAGCTTTGCAAATGAGTTAACCATTCCTCGGTGCGCAGTTTCTACACACTGCTGCTCGATTCTCATGCACTCATTCTTACTTTGTTCCCTGCTACTATCATGTATGATTCATCTTTCCATCAATGACAAGCATACACTACCTATAAACATGCCAACAATCTCCCCTTGCATTTATGGAAACAAAGGCACCCATACATGTTCTCTCCCTTTGACATCAATGCTACTGAGAAACATGCCTCCTGGAATAAGGCAAGATTTTAGGAGGTGTCATATATGCAATCAATACAAGAATCCCCCCTAACAGGATGTAACTTAGGTGAGATGAAGACACCCAGCCATCGAAGATATTCAAAATCAAGCTTTACTAAGGGTTTAGTAAATATGTCTACAAATTTTTCTGCCATTGGAATGTTCTAGACCGAATAAACCCGACAGGACCTCGCTCTCGTAAAAATGATATTTCCATGGAATATAAGCTAATTTTATGGGAATATGCTTGGTCTTGGAGTGGAATACAGTATTCTTAGACACACTGATGGCACTAGTGTTATCACAATGAATTGGAATCGGTGCAACGCACTTTACCTCTAAGCATGTAAGTGTCTAAATCATCCATAGTACCCGTGTTATTGGATAAATCTGTAAGTGCGGACACAAACCAATCTCCCTAGATCCACCTGTATCTAGAACAAAACAAGAAAGAACATGATGCTTTCCTTAAGTTTTAAGTATTGAATTTACTAATTAAAGAGGGATGAGTGACATACCGTTTAAATGTCACTTCCTCTCGCCATAGCCATCCTAGCTCTGTTCTAATTCTCATACAATGATGATCCTACAAAAAAATGCAATCATCCAAAGTGATAGCAATAGCATAAACTCAATATAAACCTATGTATGTGATCAAATAATCATACAATAAAACACAACAAGCTTTATAGGAAAGAATCATATTACTATATCATATTAAAAGTGAAAGAGAGATTACAACCATGGCCTTGATGTCGTAAGGTCCCTCTAAAGGCAACATA
>SNQJ01S0233060.1:7831-18609 GCA_010110895.2 Picea sitchensis | reverse complement strand
TTCCTCCCAAAATTTGGGCTCCAAAAATGCCCAATATCTCCCAAAAATGGAGAAAATCCAATAAAATCAGGCATTAAATCATTGAAAAATCCCAAAACTTTATAAAAAACCCATTTTTGAATAAAATCGGGCATTAAGCCCCCGAGGCCTGGACGCATGCCCCCTTTTTGTGGTCACATGGATGAACATGTGGCCAAGCACCAGCCCAAAGGGCTGTGCGCTGGCCCCCTTTACGAATCCCATGGTCGCATGCGCCATTCCATAGGACCACATCCTATCTACGCGCCCCAACTGCTGGATGTAGCCCCGGGTCTTATGGCTCTGCATATATCCGTGGCTAACATAAATATACTCCCACGCCCCTTTTGTAGCTGTAGCCTCAGTCCTGTGGGATCCGCCCGGGATCCGGGGGCTAAGCCCTATCCACCAATAGTCCCATGCCGGTTAAACCCCCCGCTCTGTGGTCATGTGTTGTTGTAGGTTGAACCGTGGGCTGGGGATTAGCCCCAACCCCTTTCCGCCCTCCATAATATACATATCAAGTTTATATAAATTAATATACATTTGTTTAAACAAGTGATACGTGGGCGCATTGGTGTTGGGTCATATGTGAAAGCGCTTAGGCTTGGTGGTTGGTTGTGGGTTCAAAACCCATGACCACAACACATTTTCTAAAATTGCCACACACTGCTGACAAGGTGACTGGGTGCCACGTGGCTGCCCATGACTGGGCCAAGTGGCACCTTCCCATTCGACGGACAAATGCCACTTGTCAACTATTTACTGGTCCAGTTGCCTCTCACATGTCTTCCCTGTCAGCGAACCTGCCCAATCACCATCATCCAAAGAGTGCCACGTCATCTCCTGCACAGTCAGCATGCTGATGTCATGCTGACATTAGCATTGACTTTTTGACCAATTGACCTTTGACTTTTTACTTGTTTGGGCTTCCTATCAGAACGCGATAACTTTCGCATACGGAGCTCGTTTGATGAAGTAAATATACCACCGGAATCAGGAAGACGAGCCAGACGCAATGGCGCTGGTTTCGTGGCATTCTGAGCACTTTCATTTTTGAGCATTTTTAAGCCCTATCAGGCTTCTGGATCCAATTTCGGATTAACAGTGGAGTTCAGAGATTTTTTAGCAAGATTGAAGCCTTACATAAAATGGGTCTTCCCGATCTACGTGTCCTTCATGATAAATTAATGAATTTTTCCGATTACAAGAAAAAGATCGCCACCATGGCCCAAGATAGTTCCAAGTTTTTAGGGATACATGGAAGCATAAAGGGAAAAGCGTTCTTGGAGACTCTGCAGCATGACTTCGGCATACAACACGAAATCAAATACATCTTCCTCATCAAGCCGTCTTTTTCTAAATACATTGAGATGGACGAAGTCTACCGCCGGATATTGAAAGTTACCATCCCAAGCACACAAAGATGGGATGAGCTGTGTGAATTGATTGAGTAAAGGTAAAGCCTCATCCAACTCAGCGTCCAACACAGTTAAAGTCATCCGAATGACTCACCGATGGTCTTCCCCAAAATCAGGATGAGAGATTCGACACATCACCATTAGTTACTACATTTCTGCATTTTGTTAGTTAGTTAGTTAGACTCGGACTACATGACGTCTTGATCATTAATGACAAGGTCATTGTAAATTTTTAATATAAATATTTACAACTTAGAAGTATGGAGGGTTGTTGATCGCTATGCCCAAGCAAGCTTTAGTCGTTGTAATCTTTATCAAGAGGTTATTCCAGTAATACAAAGAGAAGTTTCATAGGATTCCTGCGTGTTAATTGTTGGTGAAGTTTTCCTCTGTCTGCATAAAAGTTTTTTCCCTTTTCAGTTATCATATTGTCTTTCTAAATATAATCTTTAAAAGAAGTTAAAGTTGCAGAATTTTCCATTGTGTAATTTGTTCTTAATCTTTTATAGATATAATATTTTCCTATTGATGGTATAACAAAGAAATTCTTAAATTCTTTTTTGTTTTAACTGATATCTCACCTTTTTTTAGCAAATACACCATTTTATTCCTAAATAATCTAGCATTAGCACTATCTCACCCTGTAAAACGAATCTTGTAAAAGTTGTCTTTAACCTCTATCTTTTTAAAAACGGACCCCATAGCCCAATGGAAGTGTAAGTGTTATTCAACCATTCCATTTAAAAACAAAGAAAACAACTCGGTTATATTCTTTCTAAGTAGCCTAAAATCTTGAAAATCCAAACAAATCTAAAACTTATAGAGAGACCCCTCTTTGAAATTGGTAGGGCTAGCTTCCAATTTCGAAGCGATTGGTTAAGGTTACCTCTGATAAATTTCTTCTTACCTCACAACAACCTCTGGGAATTTACAAAGTGATAACAGACTAGATAGCCACTTTCATCTAATTATAGTATGAATGACACATGGCATTTGACTGCCACTGTTTATTCATATCATTCGAGTACCACAGGGTACTGAACTTGGTGGCCAAAGGTTCAAATATCTCAATGTCGGGGAAGGTTGCACCTTTCGGCATCTCCCATGCAATGAAAGAAATGAATATCAGGAGCCAACTGAAATGGAACTCATACCCTTGGTTTTGGGCTTCTTTACAGTCGATCTCTAGCTGGTTTACAAGGTACTGTACCCAATTCATCTGAAGTCCTTCTGCACACTTCCCTGTGAGGTCTACTACGAATCTAGTGACTTGGGTTGGTCGGTTCTTGTGAACTAGCTTGTATGATATTATCTAACATGTGAGGCACACTATGTCGCTCTATCTATAGGCTACCTTATAGCCTCGCATTCTCTTCTCAAAATTTCTATAAGTCTCTTTTATCTTCTGTGCTAAGGCTCGGTCTGTTGTCTTTCCAGGGTAAAACTCTTGTGGGTCAGGGCCTTGCATGCTCAGCCCTGTGATCTGATTGATTAAGGTTGGATCCACTGTCATTCAATAGTTCATCCATAAGTATCCTTCATGGTAGCAGGACAACAACAATTTGATGCAGGCATTCACTTCTTGATGCATCCTAAAGTGCGGGATATTCATCACATTGAGCAGGGTGGACTGCATGAGGTTCTGGGTCCAAGGCTATGGGATAATCTTTGAATTCTTTCCTTTCATCCTATTTAGGTACTTATGTGGGGAGAGCATACTATAAGCTTTACGGTCTCCAAGGTTGAAGTCACTAAACTTTAGCGCTGCTATCTTATCCTGGTCTGTGCGAACTGCGTGTATCCCTTTCAGGAGGTACGCAGTGATTAAGTCATAGTAAAAATCTCTTGGTACGATATCTCTATTCACTGCACTACTTAGAGGAGGTATATATGAAGGTAAGATTCTTGGAATCAAGTTATCATTTGCGAGATCATCTCTATGCTTCGTTCTCATCTCTTTCATGATTCTGGAAGTTCCTGCTCCTCGAGCAGTCGATGGAGAAGCTTGGAATCCTCTTGTCGATGATGCTTGCACAACTATAGACATCCTTCTTTCAGACACGACTTTCTCGGTCCTGATATCAACAAATACTTCCTTCGAAGATTCTTCAAGTGCGCTAAGCTCCTCGGACATACGTCCTCGAGGTTAACACGAAGTAACGTAGACATGCTAATAAGATGGAAAGCAAGGGCATAATCATCAATGGACAATCTTAACCAAGGTTTCCAGCTCAAATTCTTGATTGGAAAAAGTGTTCTTCGTGCATGGTGTGACATGATAAATAGGAAACTCAACAACAAATCACTTTCTATGATATCCCGACGAGGCTCCAATTCTACATATTTTCTTTCTGCGAAGTTCCCTCTGGAATCTTCTGTAATTTTTCAATCTTATCCCTCTTCTTACTTATATTTTTAGCCTTCTTTCCACTGAGATTCATCTTGGTGTGCTTGTTTCCATTCTGATTCTTATCTCCGTTTAACATAGTCACTGTGTGTTATTGAGAATCTTTCTAGGGTAACACCTTTTCTGTATCTAGAGTAAGTACTTCAGTCTTATGTGGGTATTCTAGTGGTCTTGTAGCTTTGACATTGGATTCTATGGGGTCAACTAGCTTTGATCTATTCTCCTGTTCTTGAATGAATTGAGCGATCCTTCTTGTCATGAAATATTTTAACTCTTGTTTCTTATGTTCTAAGGATTATTTGTATTCTTTCCATATGGCTTGATCTCTTTCAATCCAAGGTTTCCCTAGTAACATGGTAAACAAGGTGTTGTCTCCAATACATTTAATAATCTCAAAATCTTCCTTTGTCGAAGTTCCATTGACATCCGTAGATATCTGATCAAGCCTCCCACATAAACTTACTGGCTTCCCTCTGAATAGTTTTATTCCTCCTAATGAAGAGATCATAGCATGCTTTCCTATATCTTCCTAAGTTATTTCTGGCATAATATTCACTTGTGTATCTTCATCAAGAACACAGTCAATGTTGAAGTCCCCTATTCTTTCTTCAATGCATTCTTTTTCTTTGAAAATATCTGATAATCTGACATGTCGGTGGTCATTCAGGGTCTCTTTCATTTGTATCAATACTTTCTCTGATTCTTGCTAGGGTTTTTCCTTTTATAGACCTACCTTAGGGTTTTCTTGATACATATTCATTCCTTCAAGCTTAGGAATCATTCTAGGGAAATCCAACACTTCATGGTCCATAGATTTATGTTGGCCCTGACCAAGTTTTGAGGAACACTTGGTCATATTTGACCATTTTTAGGACTTTGATAGCTTGTCAAAGATTGAGCACAATGAGAAGTGAAAATCATGGAAGCTAGACCCCTTTTTGGGTTCTTTTTAGGTTTTGGGGGATAATGTAATGGGAAAGGGATGTCGGCCTGTGGGTTTACCCATCCTTAGGCCCACTTTTGTATGTATATATAGATTTCTAGGCCATATAGATAAGTAGGGGATGATACATCTATGTGATGTAGGCTAAGTGCCAAGAGTTGAATCTATGTGATCAAGGCTTTGTGCATTTTGTGTAAGACTTGCAGAGCCGAGTGCAAGTCCTTGTGAGAGACTGTAGAAGGATTTGTGTTGTAGCGCAAGGAAGAAGGATCTAGCGAGCTACACAGATCTTATGTCCTATGCGAAGAGGTATTTGGATGGATTTATGTTGTAACCTAATTAACTGAAGCTAATAAAGAATAAGACTTTGTGGACGTAGCCCCAGGGTGGGGGTGAACCATGGTAAATTTGTGTGTTGTGCTTTGTTCCTCGACCCGATGTGTTTGTCTCTTCCTTTGCTAAGTGCTTTGATGTGTTTAGATATATCTATTTATGCTTTGTGCTTCTGAGATATGAATGAACATTAGATCTAGTATGTAGGATTCTTAGTGCTTGATCTGTCGAATCTAATCTATCTTGTTGTGGCTAAGTGCTAAATTATCTTAGATCCAAGTACATACTATGATTCTTTGTGCTATCTACGAAATATCATAAGGGTTGAAAATTGATCAATAATCTATGCTAGGTGATTGCTAAGTGTTATAATCACATATTTGTGTCCCAACTAAGGTTCCAGACACCTGAGTCTTGCAACCACCCCTTCCTCTACCTCAGGTGAGACTTCATCTACTTCGCAGGTGTTGCTGAAAGGGCCAGTAGTTAGGGTTCTTTTGGTGTGTTGTTGTAGTGTTGAACCCTGGGTCATCCCTTGTGCCAACAAATGGTTCCGTTGCCGGGACCTGAAAATATGATTGTTGGGAACTGAGCAGAAGAAGCTGTGTGCAAAGATTTGTCCTGAAATCGTGAAATATCTGTGCATGGATCTATGCCCTAGTGTGCAGTGATCCACTTGATCTAAGAAGCTCTATGTTGAAGAAGGAAGGACAGATCTGAAGGAAAGAAGTCAGATCTGCAAGAAAAGAGGTTGATACTGAAGAAAATAAGTAAGATCTATAAGCTCTGTGCTCTGATAAAGGTAAGAATAGTTAAAAGTTCTTAGATATGGAAGCTTTGTGTTTTGTATAAGTAAAAGAAGTGAAATTTTTTGTTTCTAAAGTATGTATTTAGGTATTCTTGATAGTTTTTGTCCTAGCTTGAAATCTAGGGAATTATTAGATGAAATAACATTTGATATGAATAGATCTGATAAGAATAATGAAAGATATGTTATACCTATGCATAGAAAGAATTTTTGGACTAACCAATGGATGCAGGATCCTAGAAAGAAATTTTTATGGGCTAGCCATTATGACCCTAGAAAGCAGTACAAGAAAATTTGGGGATCATTGAAGAGAAAGAGAGGATTAACTCTTTGTTACAATTGCAGAAGACCAGGACATCTTGCTAAGGAATGCCCTGGGAGAAACCCTAGTTTCCTCTATTGTAAGGCTATGGACCATGAAGTATTGGATTTCCCTAGAATGATTGATAGACTTGAAAATATGAACATGGAGAAAGAAAAATTTGAAGGATATCAAGAGACTAAGATTATAGAAGAACCCCAGAAAGAATTAGATATTATGTTACTGAAAATGAAAGAAACCCTGGATGAACATAAAGATGTCAGTTTGTGAGAGATCTTCAAAGAAAATGATAAAATCAAAGTAATAATAGGAGACTTCAACATTGAATGTGCTTTGGATGAGGGAACACAGATGAACATTATGACAGAAAGTACTTGGGAAACCCTAGGAAGGCCTACTATGGTTCCTTCACTAGGAAAAATAGGGTTGTTTAAAGGAAAAATGGTAACCCTATGTGGCAAGATTACCCAAATAGATATGATTACCCATGGAGCTTCGACAAAGGAATAATTCAAAGCTATTAAATTTATTGAGGACCATGCCCCATTTCCATCTTTGTTAGGCAAGATCTGGATTGAAAACGACTAGATCCGGAGAAAAGAAGAAAAGGAAGCCCTAGAACATAAGAAGCAAGAACTCATGGAATTTATGACTAGAAGGATCACCTACTTGATGGAAGAACAAGAGAATATATCTAAGCTATTGAACACCAAGGACTTGGATGTCGAAGCTATAAGAGAATTAGAGGAACCACAGAAGACCGAAATACCTAATCCATATAATGAAGGAGTATTACCCTTGGATATGAAGAAAGAATATCATCATCGTATTACCCTTGATATGAAGAAAGAATATCATCATCACGAAGCATGCCCAGAGAAGATAAGAATGAGAATGAAAAAAGGGACCCAGACAAACTTCACCGGGAAGAAGGATAGGAAGCTAAATAAAAAGAGAGCCAAGACTAAAAAGTTACGTAATATTCCATAGGAAACTTCTTAGAAGGAAAAATCACAGGAATTAAGCTTCGTCAAGATATTAGAGCAATGCCATATGGCACTCCACCATGGAGAAGCAATAGTCGTTGGACCGATATACCTGTTTGACTTTTTCCCCGAATGGATAGAAAAGCATTAAAGGATAACCACCAGACCATCGACCATGCCATAATGTATGGATCAACATCCATGGAAGCTTCATACCCATTGCAAGTAGACCGTTGATGAATTCCCTATTTAGATTCGCTGTTGCACCTTTCCCAAAGAACACTTTTTCCAACCGAAAAATCGAAGCCCATAGAGACGAAGCCCGCATAACTAGTGATTGTCTACAGTGATCATTGCAAGCAGATTGTTCATCCTAGTGGAGTATTTTGAGATCATCGTGACCCCAATTATCTTTCATGAATGTGTATGTCTGATGAGCTCACTGCACTTGAGGAATCCGTCATAGAGGTCCTTCTCTATTTAATGACTAAGAGATTCATGTCAGAAAGAAGAATGTCCACTGGAGTCCAAGCATCATCGACAAGAGGAGTGCAAGCCTCCTTGTCGACTTCGCGAGTAGGAACATCTCGAGTCGATGCAGAGAGAAGAACTAAGAATAAGGATGACATAGCCAACGTGAAGTTAGTTCCATCCATCCTACTAGCTTACATAACCCCTATGAGTGGCGAGATTAATAGGGACAATGTCCCTAGGGACTTTGAATACACCCTAGTCACTGCATATCTACCAAAAGGAGTATGCACCTACCACACAGATCAAGACAAGGTTACAGCGTTGAAGTTTTTTGACTTCAACCTAGGGGACCATAAAGTTTACAACATGCTCACCCCGTATAATTACTTGACGAGAACTAAGGGAAAGAATTCGAAGATCATCCCTCAAAAATGGACGATGAACCTCGCACAGTCTACTTTTCTCAACATTATGAAAATACCGCACTTTGGTAGACACTAGGAGGTGAATGCTTGTGTAAAATTGCTACTAGTAAGTTAGCATGGAGGATACCTATGGTTATACCATCGCATAACTGTTGATCTGGTGTTGATCATTAGGATCACCAGGCTTACCATGCAAGGCCCTGATCCCCATGAGTACTATCCTGGAAAGACCGCAGACCATGCTCTTGTGCAGAAGATCAAAGAAACCTATGGAGATGTTAAGAAAGGTGAGAGAGGCTACAAGGTAGCTTCTATTGAAAGTGGTGTAGTGCACCTCACATGCCAATTGATCGTAGGAAAGTTGGTACGCAAGAATCGACCAACAAAAGTATTTGTCTTTGTAGTTGAACTTGTAGGAAATTGCGCAGAGGGACTATAGATGAACTGGGTGAAGTACCTAGTGAATCAAATGGAGATTGACTGTATATAAGCCCATGATCAGGGGCATGAATTCAATTTTAGCTGGCTCTTGATACTGATCACTTTTGTTTCATGGGAGCTACCGGAATCCGCAACCTTTCTGGACCTTGACCCCTTTGAGCCACTAGATGCGAAGTTCAGTACATTATGGTACTTGAATTACATGAGAAAACAATGGAAATCGATTGTTGTTTTCCATGCATACTATAACCAATTGAAAGTAGACATAAGTAGTGAACCTTGCATAACTCCAAACACTCTATAGAGATTCTGACCTCTGATAAAGTTTAGCGCAGACCGCCACTTTATATACCTAACCCCACGCGCTAATGAGCCTCTGGAACATCTTGAGTCCTATTATAATTTGATAGAAGAAGACCTAGAAGAGATCACCAAGGAATGGTCAGAGGACCTCCTTGTTTCAGAAGACCCCATAGAAATGTCCGACATCGACAGCCCCAGAACTACACAGGATACACTTTGGTCGAGTAAGACAAAGAAAGAAAAGATGACGAAGAAGATTGAAGAAGTCCAAGATGTTGACAACCTATCTGTAAGGACGACTTCCATTACACTAGATGAAGAAGGTGATTATGAAGAAGGTACATAAACTGAACAACAGAAATTCAAAGTACCATAGCCCAGGGACAAAGAAGACTCATCAAAGAAAAGGAAGATCTCACCTCTGAAATATTCCTCCAGAAAGAAACCAGGAACCCCTGTAATCAAGATGCAAACTGCCCTCACGTTGGATGAATTTGATTTCATTGTTGCAACGGTCAATGATGCTTCAAAGGAAATCATAGATAAGCAGGAGTTGAAGCAGGAACAAATGTATAGCCAAATTGAGATTTCACTCCAAGGAGTACAACAAGCACTCCAGTCTAGCCGAGCAATATCTACTGCACCTCTGTCAGAAGGAACAACAGAAGTGGTAGATGAATCAGTTCAGCCTCACAAGATTGTTGATATAGTCAAAATACTCCTTTGACATGCTTAGGAAGAAAAAGCGCAGGCTACCCAGGCACTAAAGAAAGAACAGGAGGAAATTATTGAACAATGCCAAGCCGCGCAACAAGAGAAAAATACTCTCCAAGAAAAATTTGAAGAAGACATAGCGAAGATCCAAAACGAGAAAGAGAAGCTACTTGCAAACCAAATAGGAATTGAAGAAGTAGTCAACAGAGCATTGGGCTCTATGACCACCTTAGAGAAGAAGGCTGAAGAGCCCATAGAGTGCCAAGTGATGAAGTTGGTTGAATTTATTCAACAACTTCAACAAAATTTCATGGAATTAGAGCTTCATACCATACCGCAGACTCCACAAGAAGTGTGAGACCAATGAGAATTGAATTCTCAGAGCGTAGTCAAGAGGATTAAAACACTTTCTACAAAATGTAAAGAACTAAGTAGTAGAACCACACAGATATATGAACAACTATCTGAAGACCCGGAGTTGAAGAAACTGGAGTCCCAACTCCAGGAAGAAAAGCATCACACAGATATAGTACAGGTGCAGCTCAAGCTCCTGTCACCCATTGAGACGATGAAGAGATCCTAGGAACAATGCACTTCCCAACAACTCATTCTTACCACACATAACAGAGTAATGGAAGTCACCCAGAAATGCCAGCCAATCCAGGAGGTAACCTACCTACTGTTTGAATAAATTGAAGGCCAAGGAACACTACTAGAACAAGTAGTTGTTATAGTCAAGGAACAACTAGAAGGACCTATCAGCGAAAAGGTTGTTCAGGAATTCGTTGAGCAAGNCCCAACAACTCATTCTTAACACACATAACAGAGTAATGGAAGTCACCCAGAAATGCCAGCCAATCCAGGAGGTAGCCTAGCTACTGTTTGAATAAATTGAAGGCCAAGGAACACTACTAGAACAAGTAGTTGTTATAGTCAAGGAACAACTAGAAGGACCTATCAGCGAAAAGGTTGTTCAGGAATTCGTTGAGCAAGAAGCAGTAGCACAGAGACAAGTCGAAGCAGCTCGAGCCAAGCTCGATACCTTTGAGGCAAAGTTACCCAGACCTGAGTGACTTGGGATGAGTCACAGGTGAGTGTTGGGGGCCTATTGGCCCTGACCAAGTTTTGAGGAACACTTGGTCATATTTGACCATTTTTAGGACTTTGACAACTTGTCAAAGAT
>SNQJ01S0233058.1:0-12561 GCA_010110895.2 Picea sitchensis | reverse complement strand
CTCTCTCTCTACCCCACTCTCCCACTTCTCTCTCTCTCTCATTACCTTTCTCTCCCTCCCTTCCTCTCTCTCTCTCCTTATATATCCACCTTCCTCTCCCCCCTTTCCCCTATCTCCCCTCTATATCCCACATTCTCCCGCAATTTCCCCTGTATTCTCTCTCTCTCTCTCTCTATCGCTTACTTGATCTTCCCATATCCCCCTCTTCTCTCTCTATATATATCTCTTGTTGATGTTTTGGTAACTATGAGAGGTATTAACCTCCACATGTAACCTATGACTTAGAATATAATATTACATAAGCAAGTGAACCATTAAATAGATGCGTGGAAACCCTAGAAGGAAAGTCAACCTAGTAGAATAAATAATATTAGAATATTATATTCCATAAATGCAAGTCAACTCCACAAGAAAAAGATAAATAGAAAATATAATTACCTGAAAGTCATGTCGGCCCAGCAAGAAAAGTCACTAGACAGATTAATATAAATAGAGGAATTTTTAGCTCATTTATACATCGAGTAAGTGCACAACTCTTGTGGAGAGCTTCAATTGCAGCTGCAACTGCAGCTAGAAGGAGGAATAAGTTTGCATGGTCATCTCTTGGTGTTGGTCTCTCTCTTGGTGATTTTCTTGGTGATATTATTGGTGATATTATTTGTGGTATTCTTGGTGATATTCTTGGTGATATTCTTTCTAAGTATGGCACAAGTTTGAGAGAGAGATTAGCGTAGTTGCAACTGCTGCAGTTGTGTATGGTACTTTTTGTATGAATATGGAGACTCTCTCTCTTGTGCTCTACCCTTGGAGAAGGAGTGCTCTACTTGTATTGAGTTGTTGTTGCAGTTAGCAACTAGGGTTTATCTGTTGGTTGTGGAGTAGGCTTGTTGGAATTATTTTAAGTAAAGGTTAGTGTGCTCCAAGGTGGAATATGTGAATTCCTATGGTTGGGTGACAATGATGTGACATTGTCTAAGGTTAAATGAGAATACCAAAATTTCCACATGGTATTAGAGTTAGTTTCCTTCATAACATTCTAACTGCTGGAAGGAATATATTTAGTTTCCCCCATTTCCAAGCTCATTGAGCACTTATTGAACTCACTAAGAAGGTCACCTAAGTAGGGAAAATATCTTCCTCATATAGGATCTGCAAATTTATGAAGTTGAGATATTAGGGTTTCTTCATAAAAACCCTAGGTTTGCAGTGCCAATTCCTTCATTCCAGTTCCTTCTTACCATTTGCAACACCAGTTGTAGTGCCAATTGAAGCACTAGTTTTAGTGCCAGTAGCAACACCAGTTGCAGTACCATTTGTAGCACTAGTTACAGTGCCACTTACATCACCAGTTGCAGTACCAGTTGCAATGCCAGTTGTAGTGCTAGCACCAGTTGCAGTACCAATTGCAGCGCCAGTTGTAGTGCTAGCACCAGTTGCAGTAAAGTTTCTATGAAACATTGGGCCTAATATTTGGTTTTTCTAGTGAGCCTTACCCTATCCTATCTCTAGTTACCTTTATATTGCAAGTTGGAGCACTTTGAAGTTTTAGGGTTCGCCATTTCTTGTTGTTTCTACTAGATGGTGCCACTATCTGCCACTGCATGTCGTTGTTGTTAGAGGTATGTACTTAGATATGTTTAAATTGTATCACTATTTTGAGTGTGATTGTAGGAGAAGGGATATCTATTCCAAGAAACAATCGTAGATCGAGAGGGATCTCAGATCCAACACATTCATAGGAACACCGAACTCGAGCTTTGATTGTTTTCATATGCCTCTAGTTGTTATGGCATTATTGTGACCTTATGAAAATCTAGTTGTATTTTGATCTATTGAATTTATGATTATCATACTAACCTCTGTTCAAAGTTAAATTTAGAAACTGACTTTATTCAAAGTATTATATTGATTAAGGTTGATGCTTTAGAGTTTAATTGCACTATATTCTCTAACTGACATTTATGTCTAGAAATGATAATGTCTTAAGTAAAGGGGACAGGTTGAAGAGAATACTTGTCATCTTGAGTGAAGGAGACTCAGAAGAAAATAAACAACATTCCTTCTTGAAGATAAGACTCCAGGTTTCGAGTTTGATTAAATTAATAAGTTTCCAATTTGCACATATCAAGTTTGATAATTTCTACATTGCTAGTTGTGACAACAATCCTTGAAAGGTTCTATTACTACTAAATACAATGAATACTTGGCAGCATATGAGTACTATTGATATAAATTCTTGCAAGATGAACTAACATCTCCTATACGAGATATTTATTATTATTATATTTTTATTTTGGTTCTTGTTCTAGGAAGGTCACAAGAAATAGCTCTGAGAAGGAGTTACTGTGATTACTATTCTCATTCTTGTTTTTATTATTATAAGAGTATTATTCTTATCTACTATTTTTTCCTTTTTTGTCCTTGTTCTAGGAAGGTCATAGGTCATAACTTTGAGGGAAGCTATAGTGACAGTTACAGGATACAACATATTAGATGGTATCTAGTTTGATACATGGAGTAGGCTATCCAAATAAGAAGTTGTATACACGACCATATACATCGATGTACCAAAGAAGAGGAAGAAGAAGAAGAAGGGTACTTTTACGAGATACATAGTATCTCATATGGAGATTTATTGTAAGGAGTAGAAATCTCCAAAGATGAATGAACAAATCCCTCTAGTGAAGTTGATCACTCTTTAGATCATCAGGAAGGGTTAGTAGAGCTAGAAGGCCTACCCAAAATCATTGTAGTAACCAAGAAGAGACCAATGTGGTCCCGTGAAACTTTGTAGGATGAAACATTGATGAGACATATCATGAGGAGAAGATGGATCTGAATATTATACAGGCTCAGAGGGAGTCAATATTCAGAGGGAGAATGGAGACTAAAAGACTTTGATATTCATATGGAAGAGAGAGACATATTTCGGAACTAACAGACATATTCCATGGTTTGAGAAGGATAGATCGAAGCTTCATAGGCTTTGAGGAGATATGAGATATTATGGTAAGATTGCCTTGCGTTAGTATACTTTTGTACAGTGACCGAGGAAGAATCTAGTCAGAAGGACTGGGATACATATATTTTCCTTGGTTTTGAGACCAGAAGGGAAGTAAGTGGTGACTTCCAAGTTGATCTACAAGATCAAGCATGTTGCAGATAAATAGCCTAGAGATGTGCAATGCCTGATTTGTGTTCAAAAGATTCTACCAGCAAGAGGGAGAAGACTATGATGTGACACTTTCTCTAGTATATTTCTATCGATGAACATGTAGCAGATATTTTGACCAAGCCTCTATTAGGGAAAATCTTGGAGTGGTCCAAATGTTTTTTTCTCCAGTAGTGAGAAGTGATGTGTTCCCCAATAGAGGGAAGTGATGAGATCCCCAGTAGTGGGTTCTACCCCAACGAAGGCTGGTACTCCAACATAGTTTGGTATGCTACCCCAACATAGGTTAGTACTGTAACGCAGGATGGTATGCTACCCTAGGGCAAGATGGTAATCCAACGTAGGCTGATATGCTACCCTAGCATAGGTTGGTAATCCAATGTAGGATGGTATGCTATCCCAACGTAGGTTGGTACTCCAACACATACTGGGATGCTACCCCAACACATGTTAGTACTCCAACTCAGGATGGTATGCTACCCCAACAAAGGTTGGTACTTCAATGCAGGCTGATATGCTACCCCAGTGCAGGTTGGTACTCCAATGCAGGATGGTATGCTATCCCAACATATGTTGGTGCTCCAACACAGGCTGGTATGCTACCCATTTCTAGGTTGGTATGCTACTCCAACACAGGTTGGTATGATACTCCAAGGCTGGATGATATATTACCCCAACGTAAGTTGGTATGCTACTCCAACGAAGGCTGGTACTCTACTCCATTGAAAGTGAAGAACTTCCTATGACATATAGATCCATGATTGAAAGAAGGATAATGAAAGAGGTGTGCATAAGCACAGAAGCAGTGATGATGTTCATTCCAAGAGGAATGCATTCCTTGAGGAATGCATTCTTTGTTAAGAGGGAGTGTTAAATTTTTGAGTCAGATTTTGTGTGAGTTGACAAGTTACTAGTTCTGTATGAACTAGATGTCAACCTGTAGTGTCAGAATTGATTCCCAGTTAGAGTGTCGATCAGTAGAATCAAACAATACTAGATGGAAGGCCAACCAATAGTGTTGGAGGTGTTTTCAAGCTAGATGGCTAATGTGCGACTATGATGGTGATACTTGTTACATGATCTATTTGACCATATGATAGCCTGTGTGGCTATGGTGATGCTACCTGCAGACTCGTCTGCAAGACCATGTGAGTCTTTCCCATGCCATGTGATATGAATGGACGTGTTTGAGACCACTACATGAATAACATCTTAGTTAATACCTCCCTAGCTAAGAGGAAGTGTTGATATTTTGGTAGTTGGGGGAGGTATTAACCTCCACATGTAACCTATGGATTATAATAGAATATTCTCAAAGTAAATGAACCATTAAACAGATGTGTGGAAACCCTACAAGACAATTCATCCTAGAAGAATAAATAATAGTAGAATATTATATTCCATAAATACAAGTCGACTCCATACGAAAAATATAAACAAAAAATATAATTACCAGAAATTCAGATCGGCCCTATTGGACACACCTACCACACTTAGAGGGGGGGTGAATGAGTGTGGGGCTCTTTTCCCCAAAACTTCCCTCTTTCACAAAAAATCATCAATTAACATTCAACATTTATTCATTACCCATTGCCGTCATTTATAACCAGTTAGATGTGAGCACATATCAACAACATATATCATCAATATATCATCAACAAGTCATCACCACAATGAACACAAAGAACACAAGATGTATGTACAATTTTCTTTTATTACAGGACTACAATCTTTGGGGTTTATAAATAACAAAGCCAGAATAGAGTACAACTCTACAAAACACCAACTCTATATACTGCAAGGGAACTCAACTTTTATTCTCATAGCGAGATGGAACAACAATCCCTCATGATATCAATGCGTACCATAAGAAAAAAGAGCATCGACCATGCACCAACTTGTAATCAACACGTACCACAAAAAAAAGTGAATCGACCATGTACTTGAACTACAATCATGTGTCCTGACTAATGTCATCCAACAATGACTCATCAATATGTACCAACATCATCAACTATACACCTCGTATGTATGTGCCAACTCATCAAGCTGCTTGTCTCAACCATGACTAGTTTTGGATTGGTCAACAACCCTAGCAGGTAATCATAACTTTGCAATGCTTGAATAAAGATTTGAAATTAGTACAAAATGTTCTTCGGTGTGTTTGTAAATTCCTCAAGTTTCACTACTTGGAACCTCGAGAGTTATAGCAAAATGACAGCCACCTTGTGAATTAGGAGAGCATTTATAAGAGACTTTGTGGGGAAGCGTTAGCTTCGATATTTGATGAATAGATCATTCGTTCTGAGGAGCATACTAAAGGCGTTATATATAACTTACCTGGTGGTCTCGTGGATTTTGGATCTGTTATGAAGAAGTTATGACATTTTTACCGAAACACGATTTTGACTAGTTTGGGACTAGCCACAAACCTATTTTCCACGGGTGTAACTCCCAAAATACCAGCGATACAGAGATTAATTTTTGGCATACATGCTAGTGGCTATGTTTTTATTACTTGCATGGCAATTTCGGGATATGAAGATCATTGTAGAAAAAATTTACGCAAATGAAATGGTGAGATGACTTGTAAATAACACATACCTTAGAAAGCTTCATCAAATGAATTTATCCTTCCTTGCATTTCGAGCCATATTTTTCTTCATCTTTCCTCCAGCATTTTAGAGCAGATATCATTTGGTTACCTGAGTCACCTATATATCTTCAATATCATCAAGTTTTCCACACCAAAAATTTTCAAGAGCTCTCCATCAATACTCAAAATATATTCCACAAGAAGCTCTCTATTGATCCACAAAAGGATGATCCACAATGAATACATTGCTATCTTATTTATACTTTCATCCTTTAGGTCAATTAACCGGTACTTTGGACTATGACTGAACTACGGTTACTTGGCAACCTATTTTTCCTTGATTGCAGGGTTAACCACTTTCCATAAATAGAAACTTCTCCTATGCTTTAGCATTTAAATATTCCTTCTTGGTTTGTCATAGCATCATATCTTGATTTTGTCATTTCTCTTGATTATTTAGATAATCCACCCAGCAGATTTGTCACTTTAATTTATCATTTAGATAATATTAGCCATTTCTAGGTCCTTAACCTATTTTCCTTATTTTTAGGGTTAACCACTTTCCATAAATATTCCTTCTTGATTTTTTGTCACCTTACTTTATCATTTCTTGATTTTTTCACTTCTCTTGATTATTTAAATAATCCACGAATAAATAGTAATGCCCCATTTCTGGAGTCCTTGACATATTTTCCTGACTATTTTTGGTTAACCACTTTCCATAAATATTCCTTCTTGATTTTGTCACCTTATTTTATCATTTCTTCTTTTAGGTCACTTTGACTTCTTTGACTTTGGGGCTTCAAGCCTTCTGTGAGGTCCTTCATCTTCATAAGGCCATAACTCTCAAACTAGGAGGAGTTATGTGACATTCCTATACAAAAATGGCATGACAAACATCCATCACAGGATAGTTTCACCAACTCCTTGATCTTCATCTCGTTATTCCTCATACAAGCATGGGTCCTCCAACCTTTCTTCTGGGATAACTCAATCAGCGTCTTCAAGTGAGGCCTACCATAAGGGACCACTTTGGATTTCATCCATTTGTACACCTTAACTAAATCATGATAAGACAATAATGAAGACATGGGTCCTCCAACCATTCTTCTAAGATTACTTTCAGTCTAGCGTCTTCAGGTGAGAGATTTCACCATAAAGGACCACTTTGGAGTTCATCATTATTGCACCTTATCGATGTGAGATAAGACAGTAATAAGTCATCTATACATTTTCCAACAATGCATCATATACCAATGGAACCACATTGATCCATCTTCATCATGTATCAATGGCAACTCATTGATCCATCTTCATTATGCATTATGAAAATACATATTATATTACATAAGTCATCAGTCAATAAATCCTTTGACGTGATCAATCACTTGACATTATTTATCAGCGATTTAAGATCCACGCATGGTGGCAGAACTCCACATCGTCAAACAATACTGAAGTCATTCATGGCACAAGATTAATTCCACAACATTGCAAAGGGTCAAAAAACTATACCAAACGACCAAAAATTTGAAGGGAACTTTACATCACAGGTCTTGTAGCAGCATATCTATCGCATGAGAACAACAATGATAATCTTGGCGCATGAAGCGCCCGATCTTAATTGTTGGGAAAAAAACCTTTTTGCTAAGCGAGCATTTATTGGAGTAGTTGGCCTCCAATACTAATGAATCAAATCAAATTCAAATCAGACTCAATATGCCATGAGGTGGGCTAGTCAAAGAGACCTAATTAGACCCTAAAGGTTTATACTGAAGGTTGTTATCACCCAATACTGGGCTATAAAAAGCCATGAATAACCATCACTTTCTCAAGGGAATTCCATGCATTGCTCTGCCAGGATTATTAAGGACTCATTCTTTGACAAGACACATAGGCATCATTTCACAAAAAGCTATTCACCCCTCTCTTGAATGAATAAGCTTGGAGTTATTTCACCCATTTCATCTCTTTTTCATTTGGAGCAATCTTGTGTGAGGGCCTCAGGAGGCCTTCGGAAGAAGGGACCGTCCCGTGTGCCTTTAGTTTCATCAATCGATCGAGCTTTTGGTGATATTGGTCCATTTTATTATTTATTTTCATTTTCTTCACAACCCTTCTTCATAGTTTTAATTAGTTTGTTTTAGTTGAATTCTTGTTTATTGTTTTGTTTTGTTTCCCTAACCCTTTCCTTTCACGGTACATCATGCCTAGCGAGCCAAGCTGGGCATGTAAGCACCTTTTATTGCTCACACGGTATTTGGTGGGTTGCTGCCAAACATGTTATCTGTTTTGCCAATTGTCACCAGGTAATTCATCAAATTAACACATGCCGGGTTAATATTCAGGAGAAGGGTTGAAACTACAAAGAGTTATAAACAAAGGTAAAAACTTTAAAACTCTTATGAGCATAGAAAATAGTATCAATAATAAGATGCGATAATCCCAAAGTGACGGACAGTCGTCTGCTTCTACTCTCACTTGAAAATATTGTATCGTCAAGGAAGATGAACGGTGGTGGTTATTCATAACTTTAGACAATGTAACCTCTTTGAATTAATGAAAAAGGTCTTGACCGACCCATCTCGAACCAACGGATTGTCAAGTCGACAGAATTTTAATCCGATGAGTGGTTGAAGTGGCTCAATAAATCTTAACATGGAGTTAGCATCATCTTGTTGCGCATTAATAAGTTTGTTCCGCGCTGTATCATACGCCCCGTTATTTTGGTCGCATAGACCTGACCGGTATTAAGAGTACCATGAACGATCTTCGATAATGAGTTCTTGAACGAAATTCGACTGATGATGGATGAGGCTAGGAGCATGCATTATGGTCGAAATTCATCAATGTTTCTTTATAGAGAATGGTGTTGTAAGGGAGAAAAAGAATGGGACCATGCGGAAGAAGGAACACGAAGCCGGGCTGCAGGTGTGTGACAATATACAATTTGTGTACAAGCGAGGCGGGCGTACTTTGCTCGTGTGATGTAACTCTGGGAAAATATGATGGAAGCGTTGGTGTAGACAATTGCGGCACCCTCAGGGGAAGTTGTGATAAAGGAAAGACTGGTAGCGAAGGAACGTACGAACCATAGGTAAAAGTGCATTGGAAATAAGCAGGTGTGATTGATAGTAGGCATTGATGATGGCCCTACCAAGTTGAGGAGGTCTTGACGGCCCGATAAAAGAAAAAGCGCAATAGTGTAAAGTAAGACCCTTAACATGAGAATGTTTTGGGGGTCAATGACATCGGGGAGCAATGGTGTTCCCCCCTATGCCGTCCGAGATCTCATTGAATGGAAAATGAGAATCAAGATCTTTACGTAGCCCTTTGGAAAATTGTTAATGGCGATGTATAAAGGGGCCCGACTCGAAGCAAGGATTCTGAGAATGCAACTTTGTGGTGAAGAAGTGGCGAGTACGCATGAAGCGGAGTCAAGTGGAAGACTCGGTGCCCTTGTTTGGAGGTGTATGATAAGGCGGTAGCGCAACCATGTGACAAGATCAAGTGTCGGGGGTGTTGACGGTAGCTTGATCCATCAGATCAAAGCGGGAGGAGAGTGGAGCGGTCAGGGTTGTCTAAATAACCCAAACCGTTTGTAATGGACCACCGGCGGTTGCGGCTCGTTAGCGCTCACGAGTCTGATAAAAACCAAAGAGAAAAGTTATTTGAGCTAAATAATCTAAACTAAAGGAAGCCCCAGAAACTAATAAGAAACAAACTAAAATAAACTAATCTAACTAAATAAAGAAATCAAACTAAAATGGAGGAAACTAGAAACTATGGAAACAAACAACTGCTATACTAGTATGGCTATGACTATATGTCTACAAAGTACTAACTATGATTATAATAGCTCAAATCAGCTGCTTAATTACCAGTTATGATCATTCCTTATTCCTGGAAATGCATTATGGTTCAAATTACGGTTGATTAAAACACATGAAACTCATGTTAAGCTGCCCAAAGAGACAATAAGGATCTATTTTGTCTTTTAACTTTTTATGAAACAAAAGCTAGCGGAATGTAAATAATCTAATCTAAATCTAACTAAACTACTAGGTAATTAAAATGATAAACATCTAACTAATTAACACAGGAAGCGGCTCTTGTGTATGATGAAAGCCGTAAGTTGTTTGGAGGAAGAAATTCGCACCATTTAGCCCTCAAGCTTCACGCAAAGGATCAGCTATAATGCTTCACGGTGATATTATACGCGGAAAAATAGAACATAAAAGAAATCATATGATTTTTGATTATGAATTTATGCAAGAGGGAAACCCTCTTGTGCAACAAATTCATATATGATAATTCAATTCATAAAAGTAGCTATCATTCATAAAGTAAGATCCTTTAACTGTTCCGTCTTTTATCAAATTGAAAGTAACAAGGTATGCATAATAATAGAAATTATATCACTTGAATTCAATTTAGGCTTGACAAAGTGATGTAAGCGAGAAACCAAAAATGATATACAAAACTTAGAACAAAGTGTCGATGTGTATTGAGAAGCAAAGCTATAACAAAGCATCAATACGCTCCGGGTTGAATAAGCATTTACATATCCTTGTTCCTCCCAAAGGCTGAGATGTTAGATTATTACAAAACCGCCTTAGGTTTATATAGGTTTCTCACCAGGTAAAACTCCCTTGTGGATAATAGTAAAGAGTTTTACAAAATCGGGAATAATCCCAAAATCCCTTAAGCAAGTAACTAAAAATGCAAGAGCCAAAATCCTCAGGAATATCTTTATTTGCTCCTCATATCCATTTGCCAATTCGAATTTGCCTGCAAAAGAACACAAAGATCAAATTATAAAGACATTTTTGTGAAAGAAATGGGTAAAATCTATACCTGTAGACTAGCTACAAAATGTGATTACGTGGTAGAGGATCTAATTTATGGAACATATTTAAAACAATTAAAAATATGAGAGAAAAATATTCAAATGATAAAAACAAATATTCCCAATTACTAATAAAAAAAATCAAAATCGATTTAGATCACAACCAACCAAAAGCTGTTATGCTAATTTAGAACAACAGAATCCTAATTTAATCTAAATCAATCAAACAAATATCAAATGAATCTTTGAAATAAATGCAACTTATATACAAAATATATCTAGATTTAGTTATTGCAGGGATTAAATGGAAACCCGATTATGCTTTTCGGTGATTGTTGTAAGGTTGATAGTTTTTCTCCACCATGTCTCTTTGCTTTAGTATGATTAGCTTTGGCACTGGCTCCTTTAGCGTGCTGGCTATGAGACCCACAAAGCAGGAGCTTTTGTGTGACAATGTCTCAAACATTTGCCCCATCACATTTGTTCTTTTCTTGCATATGTAATTCATCATCACATTCTGGAGTGTAAAATTAGTAGCCCATAATCATTTACAGTGATTTCAGGGACAGATCCATCCCCAAGGTTCCTCAAACAGCGTTGTGTCCTTCTTTCATTTCACTTTGTGACTTGAATGAAATTCCAACAATGATCCATCCCCGGCTGACTTAGCAGATTCTTCTTGGATATCTTTTGTAGGTTCTTTATTCATGTTTATGAAAATAGAGTAATCCCCTGCTTGAATAATCTCTTGGAATGCCTTATCTCTTTACCATTAGAATAATGTTTCAGGTTCTTTGAGAAACTGAAGAATATTTTGGCGCATTAACTGTCACAGGAATGCAAGAATAGGCTTTTTATTTCCTTGCACAAATCATTTCCCGCAACATTCACTGGTGAAAACTTCAGCTGCTTCCCGATCCTGATAACTTGGTTGCAATTTTCCACTTTTTTTTGGAAGGCATCTTTATTGGAGGCTTGTTGGCAAGTTTCCAATTAACTATCCCTGGTGCCACCTTAGTAAGATCCATCCATTCCTCACATCTTCAAAGGAATTGTTGATTGTTCATTCAAAAGTGGAAAGCTCTTTCCTCCTTAGATTTTTAATAACCTTTTGTAGGTTCTTTATTCATGTTTCTGAAAACAGAGTAATCCCCTGCTTGAATAATCTCTTGAAATGCCTTATCTCTTTACCATTAGAATGATGTCTCAGGTTCTTTGAGAAACTGAAGAATATTTTGGCACATTAACTGCCACAGGAATGCAAGAATAAGCTTTTTATTTCCTTGCACAAAATCATTTCCTGCAACATTCACTGGTGAAAACTTCAGCTGCTTCTCGATCCTGATAACCTGGTTGCAATTTTCCACTTTTTTGGAAGGCATCTTTATTGGAGGTTTGTTGGCAAGTTTCCAATTAACTATCCCTGGTGCCACCTTAGTAAGATCCACCCATTCCTCACATATTCAAAGGAATTGTTGACTGTTCATCCAAAAGTGGAAAGCTCTTTCCTCCTTAGAGACTTCATCATCTTTCATGGTCTCTACAATAGATGCCTTGCTAGAATCCAATGATAATCCTTTCCTTTGGCCGAAAATATAAGCAAGAAAATCAAGGTTCAAATCGGTAGAGCCCTCAACAATGTCTTTTGGCTTCAAATATCTTTTACAATTAATTTTTCTGCTTCCAACAAAATCAATTTGGCCCTTTCCATGAGGTCCTTGGATTCCAAAGGGCAAAGATTACAGCACTCTGTTGCAAGGGTATTTAGCAGAACAGCATATGCATCTCCATCCTTCAGATTTGAAGAAAAATTTGAAACGACTTTCTTGAAACCTCCTTTACGAAGATGAAAATTCATCCATCGCAGCAAAACCTTCGCAGGAGCTAGACTCATGAGTTCCTCCATTTCCTTACCATCATCAACCAAATCCACGAGCTCAGGTG
>SNQJ01S0233057.1:0-14070 GCA_010110895.2 Picea sitchensis | reverse complement strand
AAAACTTGGTCAAGGGCCAACAAATATTGTTGTCATTGATGTCAAAGACAGGGGGAGACTATAAATGTCCAAGATAAATATTGCAAGATGGTATTGTTTTTTGATTTTTGATGCTTAGTTTGGATACCCTATCTTTGAAGGCCTTTTAACTCTGAATACCTAGCTCAAATGGGAGCATAGGATATATGGTTGAAAAATTTGTTTCGAGACATTTCCAATGGTATAATGGCACTATACCATTGGAAATGTCTTGGAATAAACTTTTCAACCATATATCCTATGCTCCCATTTGAGCTAGGTATTTAGAGTAAAAAGGCATTCAAAGATGGGGTATCCAAACTGAGCATCAAAAATCGAAAAACAATATTTCCAACAATCCCCATCTTGCAATCTTTATCTTGGACATATGTAGTCTCCCCCTGCTTTTGACATCAATGACAACATTATTTCCAACAATACCCCCTTTGTCATTAATGACAACTCTTAGTCAATTTTGTAATACTCTTCTCATTTGCAACTTCTCCCCCTTTGACATCAATGAAAAAGGGTTTCCCTCGCTAAGCTTGTGCTTCCCTTTACTAACGAGATGAGAAGGATATCACTCCCAAGTTTTGTCTTAGATATTCAAATGTGCCTCTTCGAAGGGGTTTAGTAAAAATATATGTAATATGTTCTTTGGTGTCAATGTATTCTAGCTTAACACTTTGCTTGACTATTTTTTCTCTTAGTAAATGGTACTTACTGGGAATATGGTTCGTCTTTGAGTGCAAAACATGATTCTTTGAAATGTTGATTGCACTTGTGTTGTCATAAATGATTGATATTCGCTGATCATATTCTACCTTGATATCCTTCAGTGTGTGCTTCATCCAGAGAAATTGTGTGGAACATGCTGTTGCTACAATATATTCGACTTCTACTATAGATATAGAGATTGAAGTTTGTTTCTTGATCAACCATGATACTAGACAATTGCCTAGAAATAATTCTCCTTCACTGGTACTTTTCTTGTCATCAATACTTCTCGGCTAATCTGTTTCATCAATATGAATATTGTTGAGGCCACAAGATTAAATTTGGATGAGTTAAGGACAAAAAGGGGCGAGCTCTCATGGATTTTGAACATAAAGCACTAATTAATTTTGGGGAAAATGAAGAAAATGGAAGAAATTTCAGGCCCTAGGTGCTTAAAACAAGATATAGGCGCTTGTCGGGATACAAAACAAGGCCTAACCTAAAAGTCTTTAATTCAGGGACGGAGGGAGTTTTCCATGAGACCATGAGATAAGACTAAGTGCTAGCGAATCTTCTGAGCCTGATCATTGGAAGGTCGCAAACAAGGAAGATCAACGACTTACAACCAATGTCGCGCCGTGAACATTCAAGAAGGTTAACAAGTCCAAGTGATCTATAGCTGCCACCTAGACGAAGGGGCCCCATCGAAGGCAATAAACAATGTCTCGAACCCAATGACATATAACTTGCCCTCCTGCCACATAGGTGCCAACATGGACCAAAACGAGGTTGCCACATGTTCGTGGGACCATGTTAACGTTAACAATGACGTCACCCAATATTTCGTGCCTTCACCCATTTAAATATTTTCTTCAAATAAAATGGTGACATGTGGCATCTGAAAGATTAATATAGAGGTAAAGAGCCTTGCTGGGCACAAAGATCATTAGGTTCGAGGTGCCAAATCATACGCTTGAGTCTTCAAACTAGAAAAAAATGCAAGCAACCTCCTCCTGCGCTCCATGTGACTGATTAAAGGTAACCTGAGAAATATTACGCTACTTGCATTCATTGATATAGTGTAATTTTTACCATTTAAATTATCAAAGTGACCTCTGTCTCAAGCCCTAGCAAGACACAACCCTCTAAGAAATCCTCAGACACCGATGAACCCTTAATTGATCGGGACAATGATATTTTCAACCCAACTCTATCTCTTCCTGACCTATGCCAAGTCATCCGCACTGCCTAGAAAAGTGCTAAAAATGGTTGAGATTATTTCACCCATGTAAATTAAACCTGGTCTGCTCTAGTGTTTGAAAAATCTTCAATTTCCTTGAAATTGTCCACTAGTGTGCAATAAATTACCGAGAATCCAAAAACAAAGTGATGTTCGCTCACATACAATGCATTATCTGTCATTTATCTAAAAAATCCCTAGTCAAAATGCTTTTCTTTCCTGAGGGCTCCTTTGAAACTATAGAAGATAACACACCGAAAGTTGTATACTAGGAACTACCCCAAGCCGATAAAGAAATCCCTCTTAGAAGTCTTTTAGCCTCAAATACGCCATTGCCAACTTCCTTGCCTCCATTCCAAGTTGAAATTTTCCCTGAAACCACCCGGAATGCCCTGGCCATCACTTGCCAAGTGCCGGGATACGACCACAATAAAGAAGTGGACAAAACTATCTGGGTTTCGTTTCTCTTCTATTATCAACAACCTCTAAGGTTCTTTCCAATTTTGGTTACTATAAGCTCCTAGAGGAATTCACGCAGGCCCAACAGGAAGACTTCCATTGCACCCGATCCTTCAGGTATTAGTCCTATCCAGTAAACCTTATCCTCTCCCAAAATCATACATACTTTGAGGGTTGGGGCATAAATATTACCGATGAATATGGGAACTTGAAGAAAACAAGTGAATGGCCACATAGTGTGAGAAGACAAAAATAGAACAAATGTTTTATCCATTGTGTAAATCATTACATGAGAGCCATATACACTCTTATAAATGGTACTCCACCCCGTAGAGTCTTTCTAGAAATGAGCCACATCCTACAATTGAGAAAAGATACTAGAACATGATATTGGTATCTAGCACATGGCCATACCATCATCAGGGTATATGTTTTTGAACAAGAGCCATTCAAGATTCCTACTTTCCTAACACCTAGGATGTTGTCCTTGGAATATATTAGACAAAGAATGATAGTTGATCACTTCTTGTTTTCCCAACACAGAGAGTCAATCGCCTTCTCTCTGGTACATGAGTTGGTCCTTTCTTGGTTCAACAAAGAATAACTTTCTCAAAGGCCGAGGAAATACTGAAACGATTCGACTTTGAAAAAAAAGAAGGTTGGGTATATGATCCCCATGGTGTAATTGCTACGAGAAAGTCAACATACAAACATAAGCCAAAAGAGATGGAAGGAAGGATTGCTAACATAGAGTCCTGAGAGGAAGTCAAACAAATATTAGAAAGTGAGATCCCTAGCCCATTGACATCATCATCTTAGGATATCTCAATCCAAATTACTTAAACTTTGAAAATATCGCTCTCAGAGGTACAATCAAGGATGAATGCAGATGGAAAACAAAACAAGAAGCACAAAGGAGTTGAAGAAGAAGAAGAAGAATATAGTGTGGCAACATTCCTAGATAAAGGGAAGGGTTTGTTGCAAATAACTCAAGGCGAAGGTGAACTTGAGGGGCCACCTTTGACTATTGAACACTTTACCTCAGCCTTGCTGTCGGTTAGACCTATCAAGCAAACAAATACCAGTGGTGGAACAACAAAAAATCCACCCACTGTGTTTTCTCACTACTTGGACATAAAAAGGCATAACAAAGAAATGTAAAAAGAGTTGTACCCCCCAGTAGGAGGAGAGGAAATACAAACAAAAATACCGACAACAATGGATTGCCAAGAGGGAACCTTCAATCTAGCTTTGTTGGAATCAAAATTAACAAAGCCCCTTTCCCCAACAGACTACAAAGTAAATCATGTTAAGCTCAAGACAAGTAAAATTTAACCCCCTGATTTGATTGATTTCCATTAGCAGACAAGCAATATGTTGTACAAAGGAGTGTTTTAGTTTTCTTCCAGTGAGAGGAAGATCAGGTAAATTGCACTCAAAATCAACAAACAACTGATGCAAGAGAGAATAGACACCAAGGAAAATCAAACAAGGATAACATATATTGAAAGGAAGATCATAGAGCTGGGAATAGATTCTAAATACCCCATTGCTATGGGAGAATTGGTGAAACAAAAAGACACTGAAGTCAATTTTCTAAAGAAGATGCTGGACCTCTCTAAATATCAGCATGTACAAACCCCAAAGTTACAGGCTAGTTATGAGGAAGAGGAGCAGTTGTATCACCAACTAAATGAGAGCAAGAGAATCATCACACAACTACAAAATGAAAATGAGAGGCTGCGGGAAGAGAACAAGATTATCAAGAGTCAACAGAGTCAGTTAACTCAAACATCAAAGCAAAGGACATAATAGGTTTATTTGATCAATCCAGCTGAAGGCCTAGCTAAGGTAATGGATGACCTTAGTGTGGAAGAAATAGAGCTAGGTACCTTGACTAGCCAACTAAAAAACAAAAGTGCTAAGGTGGAAAAATTGGAGGAACAAGCTAAGAGTAGAGAAGTTCTATTATCTAAATTGAATGCTGATAAATATGAAGCTTTAAAGGAACTGAAGAAATTATAGACCAAAGTTACAGGAAGATCAAACCTAAAAGAAACTATGCATGTGATTTGGGACCATATATCCACTCCAATATTTGATGATTGGGCACATTTCTCCTAAAGGGGAGACGAGTTGGAGCTACTAAAATAAGCGAAAACAAACATAGCTAGGGTAGCCACTGAATTGGAAAACAAACCAGATGTGTCTGACAAGATTATAAAATTCCTAAATTGTAGAACTAAAGAGAAGCTCATAGACCTAGAAGTTAATGATAGCACTAGCATCATAAATGATGCCAAAAAAGTCCTTACTAAAAGAAGGAAATTTCAAAACATTGAAAGAAGACTACATGAAATAATAGGGGGAGTAACATCTTTCAAAAACATTTTCAAAGACCTCCTTACACTTTGATTATCAGTTCCCTGGGCGGGAAGTGGAGACTTCCTCTCACAAAAGAAGTATTCATATTTTTTGGAGCAGAAAAGGAATGATGATAGCAGGCTTGATAAGCTGAAAGAGGTTTTGTTAGGGAAGGATGTCATAGAAATGTTGGCAGGATATTTTGAAATCCTATACAAATTGAAAGGAATTTTTAAGAATTTTCCCCAACCATCATACAAAAGGTACACTAATTTGGATGAGATGGTAAGGAACATGACCAAGACTGAATATCCCATGGGAAAAACATGGCACCACATGTGTCAATTCCTCAAGCTCCCCTCAGGAAGTAAAGGAGGGTCATGCAACACAAGGCGAGCCCAGTAAGAGGCATACATAAAGTTTTGGAAAGAACCTTTTTAGCATGGTGGGACCTCTTTTAAAACAAGAGGTTGTTTTCAAAGGATAAAGAAATAGTAAGCAATTCAAAGAAGCAGTTTTGGGGATAGCGTAAAGATAAAAGGGGATCAAACACTCATTTTAAAGGGTCGACACTTTGGGGAATTAAAGGGTTTCTTATACTCAATTTGTTTTGATCAAAGAAACCTCAAGCACAGACTAGTGAAGACAATAGGCCTCAAGAGACTCATTCCCCACGTTATGTTCAGTCTGTAAATCCACCTTCTTCTTCCATTGCATTTGTCTTCTTGTAAAGCCACCTCCACTTTGGCTACTTGTGTCATATTTGATAAATAAAAGTTCAAGCAACATATTAAGCACCATATTCAATGTGTCTGTATGATGTTTTTTCATGACATATAAGTGATTTCATCTTGATATGACTAGTTGTTGTCATTTCTTTATGCATTTGAATGATGTGCAGAGGGTACCTCCATGTATTTAAATGTGTGAATATTCATAACTATTTGAAACATGTGTTTCATAGATCCTTATACATTTTTTATAACTACTAAATTCTTAATTTCTCATCAAATTTTTCTTCTTTTAATAAACTATAAGATTCATTCTTAGTAGTGCCTTGTATGTTTAATTGTCTTTGGTCGAATTCACCCACTCACTCCCCTAAAATTTTAAATTTCTGTAACACTTGTGTACACATGCCTCTTGAGGTTGAGAGTTTAAATCATCTGAGCTGATATTGTTTGAGGGTTGAGAGAGAGAGAGAGAGGGAGATCCAATAATTTTTCCACAACATTTTGTGACTGCAAATATGAATTTAAAAATCGTTTTGAGTTTTAGCTCATGGGGTGCCTTGACATCATTCCAATAAAAACCTAGAACATCTCGAGGAACAACATGTGACAACACATTGCAATTAACATTTCTAAGAATCTTGTTATGCACTCAAAGCTGAAGCATATTCCCATCAAGTACTACTTCCTAAGAGTACATGTAGATGATAAAAGTGTTAAGATGGAATACATTGCCACCAAATAACATATTGTAGATATTTTACTAAACCCCTTCCCAGAGACACATTTGAATATCTCACACAAAAGCTAGGAGTGATATGCCTCTCATTTCTTCAGTAAAGGGAAGCACAAGCTTAGGGGGAGCAACCCTTTGCCATTGATGTCAAAAGGGCAGAAGTTGCAAATAGAGGGAGTATTACATAATTGAATAAGGGTTGCCGTCAATAACATAGGGGGAGATTGTTGGAAATATTGTTGTAATTGATGTCAAAGACAGGGGGAGACTACAAATGTCCAAAATAAAGATTGCAAGATGAAGATTGTTGGAAATATTTTGAGTTTTGATGCTCAATTTGGATACCCTATCTTTGAAGGCCTTTTTACTCTAAAGACCTAGCAAAAATGGGAGCATATGATATATGCTTGAAAATTTTATTCTGAGAAATTTCCAATGGTATATGACGCTCTCTTTAACTCCAGATGAATTAGGATATATGAAATATTTTGTCAGGTTGTCCCAGCTAGAAAGTACAGGTCAACCCATCCAGTTGTACAAGTTAGCCCCATAAGTGAATGCATAAACACTATAAATACATGATAGATGTGCACATTTGAAGAAAATCCAAGTAATAAGAGCAAGTACAAGTGTGCATAAGAGATCGAAGGTGCGCACTAGGAGCTAGGGAGAATTATTGGGGTTTAAAGGTTCACAAGAGGAGTTTTTTTGGAATTTTAAGGGTGTGCTATGGAGGACTAAGATCTATGATGTTGCAAAGTGTGATTTTTTGAGGATGTGATGTTGCAGTCTAGAATTATATTATGGGAATGATGCTATGAGTTTTGCTAGGGCATGAAGGCTAAATTTGACTAGGGTTTGAATCTATGTCTAGGGTATGGAGCAATGAGAGGTGCTGGTACATGAAAGTTAAGGGTATGATGATGTTGTGAAATGCATGAAGTATGAAGCATGCTAGTGAAGTCAGAAGTAATATGTGTATGAATATCTTAGATTGGTGCCTATACAGGTCTTACTAAGATGGTGCTCAACAAAGGAGATTGGTGTCTCCAGTAGGTTGGTGTGTACACAATATCTTGTTGAGTTGGTGCTTAACTAAAAATATTGGTGTCTCTAGTAGGTTGGTTCCTACAAACCTTTATAAACATAAGTTTTTGTGGTTTTCTCCCAGAAGAGTTTCCAAATTAAATTTTGTGTATCATGATTTGAGTTTACATGGATTTACTATTTTTAAGCTAATAAATGAATGACGAATGCTCATTTAAAGTAAAAAGTATATGATACTGATTCACCTGCCTTCTCAGTATAAAAATAAGTTCGATAGTCTACCACTTGTCATGGAATTCTTGCAAGACATGTGGAGTCATTATTCATAACATTCTAAGATAATTTCCCCTCGCTTGGAGTTGCAAAGTTGGTGTTGCAGTAATGTGTGTTACAACACAGATGTTGTGACAAAAATATTACATCATGGGTGTTGTAGCAACATGTTATAGCACTGTGTTACACCACAATGTTACAACAATATGTGTTGCAACAACAAGTGTTACAACAATGGGAGTTGCAACACGTATCTCACCTTACAATCTATTAACTCGAAATTGATTTTTTTTGTTGATGCGGATTGTTTGAGGCCAAAGATGCTCCTGCATCATAAAACAAACAATCAATATCTTCAATAAAATAACATTGTGGTCTTGATGAGTAATTTCCTTTAGTTTTGTGTTTCTATGGACCTTTAAAATCTACAAATAATAAACATCTTAACCTAAATAATAAACAATGGATGTAGTCATGTTAGATTGTCATGTTCCTAGAGGTCTATAATGTTGATGTTTCAACATCGAGCAAAAATTCTCCCAGATTGGTCATGCTAATTTGACCAATGGAGAATGATACATTCACTCACGAGACCATGCTGATTTGACTAGTCATGAATGGCCCAGGATGTTGATGTTTCTCTAGTTAGCAACATCAGAAAAACATTCTCCTAGATTGGTCATGCTGATTTGACCAAGGGAGAACGATACACTCAATCACGAGGCCATGCTAATTTTGCTAGTGGTGAATGGCCCAAGATGTTGATGTTTCTCCAGTTAGCAGCATCAGGAAGAAATTATCCCATATTGGTCATGCGGATTTGACCAAGCGAGAATGATACATTCACTCACGAGGCCATGTTGATTTGGCTAGTGGCGAATGACCCAGGTGTAGTCTTTCTCCTAGTAGTTATGCAGATTTGACGAGGAGTGATAAAGACTCTAGATGCTCTCACATTTCCTGCTCCAAGATGGAGTGATCTATATTAATTAGACATGCATCTGAGGAAATAATCATCAACATAAATATAATATATAAATAAAATATTTATAATATAATGTATAAATATATAAATAATCAATAATCAATAATTAATAATTAATAATTAATTAATTAATGAAAAGACAATAATGGAAAATACATGTCCATTAAATGAAAATGCACTATGGACCAAGTATATATATCATGCCCTCAATTGTAATATATCATCTCATATATAATATTTACTTACAATAACTTCTCATCAAGTTCGCTAAGTCTTGTTGATATTTTCAGTGTGTAATTATTCTATGATAACAATAACATTTACATAACGCAATAATTATCAGATCTGAAAATCAGAAAATTCAACATGGTATCAGAGCTTTCAGAGTCTTTTCCGAAACCAGTTAAAATATTTTAGTGCTAGATTTGATAGATCTACTTAAGATATTTTATTTTTTGTAATTGTACGGTAGTGGTCATGAGTGACCTATGCACATAGAGCGACTGCAGTCATGGTCGCGAGCGGCCTATGCATGCAGAGCGACTACATTCCCTTTGGTCGTGATGTGCCTAATTATAGGGTGCGACCACCTTAAGGAATGCTAAGGATGTGCACTTGGAAATAATGCCAAGGGATATTTTCTGAGCAATGACAATAGGTCCAAGGGGATCTTGGATATAGTACATTCAAATGTATTTGGACCTATGACAGTTGCATATTTGGTTGGATTTCTGTACTATGTAATATTCATTGATGATTTCTCCTGGAAGACATGGATATTTTTCATGAAGACCAAAGATGAGGCCTTCAACAAATTCTGGGAGTTCATGGCTCAGGTAGAGAACCTGACAGGGAAGAATATCAAGGTGCTGAGGTCAGATAATGGAAGAGAGTACACTTCCATGGACTTCAATGATTTTTGCAAGGAGGCAAGGATCAAGAGGGAGTAGAATGTTCCTTACAACCCATAATAGAACGAGGTTGCAAAGAGGAAGAAAAGGTCCATTGTATAGGCTACCAAATCCATGATTCATGATCATGATTTACCCATGTTCTTATGGGGAGAGGCATCCAATACAACAATGTATGTCTAGAACAAGATTCCTCACCAGATCTTGGGGGAAAAGATTCCTGAAGAGGCTTTCACAAGTGTGAAACTATAATTCAATCATTTGAGGATATTTGGTTGTCCAATATACATCCATGTGCCCAAGGAGAAGAGGATGAAGTTAGAACCTTCTTGAAAGAAGGGTAATTTAGTGGGATACAACGAGACTTCAAAGGCCTACATGATCTACATTCCAGGACATCGTTAGATTGAGGTTAGTCATGATGTTAGTTTTGAGGAAGAGGTAGCCTTCAAGAATTCTAGAGAGTCTCAGATGGATATTGATAGTGAGGAGAAGGAGGCTCCGAAGGGTGGTGGTACAGATCCCTCTAGTCCAGTTGTTCATCCTTCAGACTATCAACAGTACTCAACAGAGCTAATGGATCTACCTTGAGATGTTGTTGTAATCGGGAAGAGGCCAACATGGCTTCGTGACACTTTGCAAGATGAAAATGGGCATGCAACTCCTAGTGGTACTTTTAGGGAGAGAAAGTGACCTCATAGGTTCTTGAGTTATATGGAATTGATGAGTCAAATCATTGATTATGAACCTTCCAATTATGAGGAGGCAACATGCTAGCAGATTTGGAAGGATGCCACGATGGAAGAGTATCAGTCCATCATGAAGAATGATGTGTGGGATATAGCTCCAAGACCATAGTGGATCTATAATATCAATAATGCAACAGATGGTAGCATCAAAAAGTACAAAGCGAGGTTTTTGGCGAGAGGATTATCTCAGAAAGAGGGAGTAGACTATGAGGATACTTTTGCTCGAGTCGCCAGGTACACTTCCATCAAGACTATTATTTCTCTTGCCTTAGTCTTGGGTTGAATATTAGATTAGGTTGATGTAAAGACTGAGTTCCTCAATGATGTGATTGAGGAAGAAGTGTACATAGAGAAACCTCAGGGCTTTGTGATACATGGGAAGGAGTTTCATGTTTTCATATTGAAAAAGGCCTTGTATGGACTCAAGCAAGCACCCTGGGCATGGTACTCCAGGATTGATGGATACTTGATGAGTTTTGGATTTACCAAGAGTGATGCATGTCACAACCTTTACTAGAAGGTTGTTGATGAAGATCCTTGATATTGGTGCTATATGTTGATGATCTATTTCTTATAGGGGCAGATAGACTCATTGTCAGGTGCAAGAGGGAGTTAGCCTCTGAGTTCGAAATGAAGGATCTTGGCTTGATGCATTATTTCATGGGATTGGAGGTGTGGCAGAGACCAGGTGAGATCTTCCTCAGACAAGGGAAGTACACAATTGACGTCTTGAGCAGATTCGATATGATGGACTGCAATTCCATGGCTACACATATGATGACAAATTTGAAGAAGTTGAGTGATTTTTCTTCAGATTCATATTTGGTGGATCCCACTATGTAGAAATAACTGATTAGATCCTTGATGTACCTAGTTAAAACCATGCTAGATATTTTCTTTGTAGTGAGCACCTTGAGTAAATTTATGGTTGAACTGAGGCAGTTCCATTGGGTTGAAAAAAAACATGTGTTGAGGCACCTGCATGGTACAATTCAATATGGTATGAGATATGTCTCAGGTGGTGAAGTGAGGCTGCAGGGATATACATATTTAGACTAGACTGTAAGTACAATGGACAGAAACAGAACCTCGGGGTGCTGCTTCATCTTAGGATCAACCATGATATCTTGGTTTAGTAGGAAGCAAAATTCTGTAGCACCCAGTACAAAATAAGCAAAGTATATCACAACGAGTGTCGCAAGTCGTGGAGTAGTATGGATTTAGAAGCTTCTTGCATGACTATTTGATCATGAGCTAGAGATGATGTTGATACATTGTGATAATCAAAGCTGTGTCAAGATTTCATAAAATCCAGTATTTCATGACAAGTTGAAGCACATTGAGATAAAAAATCACTTCATCCAAGACATGGTACAGAAGGGAGCAGTGAAGCTCTAGTACATATCCACAGATGAGCAAATTACAAACATTCTCACCAAGCCTCTGTTTAGGGAAAAGTTTGTATACTTCAGAGACAAGCTTGGCATGATGCAAAATGTCTCCCTTGTTGAGGGGGAGTGTTGATGTTTCAATATCAATCACACATTCTCCCAGATTGGTCATGCTGATTTGACCAAGGGAGAATGATACATTCACTCATAGGCCATGTTGATTTGGCTAGTGGTAAATGGCCCAAGATGTTGATGTTTCTCCAGTTAGAAACATCGGGCATACATTCTCCCAGATTGGTCGTGCTGATTTGACCAAGGGAGAATGGTACATTCACTCACGGGGAAATGCTCATTTGGCTAGTGGCGAATGGCCCAGGATGTTGATGTTTCTCTAGTTAGTAGCATTGGGCATACATTATGCCATATTGGTCATGTTGATTTGACCAAGAGAGAATGATACATTCACTCATGGGGCCATGCTGATTTGGCTAGTGGTGAATGGCCCAGGTGTAGTCTTTCTCCTAACAGTCATGCTAATTTAATGAGGAGTGATAAAGACTCGAGATGATCTCACATTGATTGCTCCAAGATGGAGTGATCTATATTAATTAGACGTGCATGTGAGGAAATAATCATCAACACACACACACACATTTATAATATAATGTATAAATATATAAATAATAAATAATAGATAATAAATTAATTAATGAAAATAAAATAATGGAAAATACATGTCCATTAAATGAAAAGGCACTACCATCCAAGTATATATATCTGGCCCTCAATTGTAATATATCATCTCATATATAATATTTATTTACGATAACCTCTCATCAAGTTTGCTAAGTCTTGTTGATATTTTCAGTGTGTAATTATTCTATGATAACAATAACATTTAATCATAAGACAATAATTATCAGATCTGAAAATAAGAAAATTCAACATATAATGCAAGTAGGGCATCTTCATTGTGTCTATAATATTTTGATATAATTATCATCCTTCAACAAAGTCTTCAAGATCTATTACAATTTTTTTTTTTCTAATGAGATCTAGAATGAACATTATTCCCATGGTTAAGCAGGATTGGTGTATACTCAAAATATGAATATAAGATGTAGTGCTCATGCATCATATAGATACATAAATTACATATTTTTTTATATGGGTGTTCACAATTTTTTTTGATTTTTTGATTGTGTTTAAAGCTTTATTGTCGTTTTTAACACTTTGAAATTCCTCGAAAGAAAATTTGGCTCAATGGTTATGAAATATTATTATTATTATTGTATAAATGATCCATCAAAAGGTTAGATTTGAAATTAAAAATGATGATTATTATTAATTTCTATTAAAATTTTAACTTATTTATTTGGTTGTTTGTTAAGTTTTAACATTTTAAATAAATAGAAGGGCAATAATTTTTTAGAGTATCGTTTTTGAAATGTGTATCTAGTCAATTCTTCTCAATTGAAGTACAACTACATTTTAAACTTTTCATCAAAGAATGGTTGAATGAATATATATCTTTCAACTTGAAATAGTCCTTCAAATTTGATCATTAATCACAATTATAAATATACATTTTGACACTTTATTGTGAATAGTCCGTATTAAATTTTTAGTGAAATTTCAATTAATATAATATAGAATGGTTTTAATTGCTCCTCACATTCAATAACGTTTATATGAATTTCATAAAAATGATAAATATAAATGACAAAACGATTTATGTTAGAAAAATTTCTGGATCAAAAACTACGTGTGGAGTTTTGAAATGTCGAACGTTTCGAGTGGACACTCCACCCATCACGAGGGACAGAAGAATATGATAGGTTGCAAAAGAGTGCCGAGGTCTGTAAATATAGGAGAAAAAATTATCGTTAATGGATTGAAGTTGGTCGTAGCCATTAGGTAATCCAATAAATAAAAATAATGAGGTTGTTGAGATTCAATAAAAATAATAACAAACATATATTTTTTTTAGGTAGACAATAAAGAAATAATAATTAATAAAAAAATGATAAAGTATTAAATTAAATCAAGTATTAAATTAAGAAAAGATAAAGGGTGGAGAACAAGGTTGTTTGTAATAGAAAAATAATAATTAAAATATTAAGATCAAGAAAGAGTAATTAATAATATAAAGACAAACTTCAAGCCTTCGTCGGAAAAACATCCTCCTTTATTAAAGATTCCACACATTTCATTCAGAAAACCTAGAATCTCCACTTTGATGATGATGACCTTATGGTCAAATTTGATGTGGTTTCTTTGTTTACCAAAATTCCAGTTGTAGAAGCCCTTACCCTTATCTCCAATTTGGTAGACCCCAAAACTATTAACCTAATCAAAATCTGTCTCTCTTATACCTTCTTCACCTTCAAATGGGTTTTCTATGAACATACCGAAGGTAAAACCATGGGTTCCTCCCTTTCCTCAGTGG
>SNQJ01S0233055.1:0-11942 GCA_010110895.2 Picea sitchensis | reverse complement strand
CCCTCATACAAACATCGTCATGGTCAATCTCAAGCAAATCTATAGAATGGTCAAACTCTTGGATGTGTTTCTTAGCAGTGATGGCACCAAGTTCTCCATTAAACACCAGTGGGTATTCATAGTGCTTTGGAGGAAAATCATGAAGGATGTGGGGTAATTTTAAGGGCCTGTATTTGTGTTGGGTCTTGGAGGGTGTTGGATCAAGTATAAGAGGTAAAATATCAGCTTTGGTTTCATGAGGCTTATCAACTTGAGAATGGTTATCACATGGCTCAGATGGGGGATTTTCATCAAAATCATTAATAAACTGAGGAGATATTTGTATAATCTTAAGAGGAGGATACACAATTTGAGGATTATCATGGTCATCATTTGCATGAAGCAGGTGAAAAAGACTTTGTTTAGCATGTTCAGGAAATGACCAAAGGCAATTTACAACGAACAATATAATGTCTTGGGAAAAACCCAATATTAAGTACTTGTTTTCTTCCATGATTCCTTTTCATACCTATGTCAATGGATCTCATATTTGTGTAGTGGAGTCACCAATGATATTTTGGAATCTAGATTCTGCATCCCCAGTGGAGTTGCTAGTGAAAATTCAAATTTATGGATTCTTTTACCAGTGGAATCACCTTCAAACTGATTTTTTTATGTGTGGAGTCACCAGAGTAGGAATACAACCAACATAGGCCTAAGTGTCTACTACTCTTCATACCTTAGAACTCAACCATGTCGTTTTTTCCCAGGGAAAATTTTTCAATTTCGTCTCGCCAACGGAACCAGAATGTTAGCACTCTGTAAATTTTGTTCAGCTGATAGACAAATGACAGAGGTATTGACAGGCAAAATCGACCATCTGTCAACTGGAAGAGTGGAACTGGTCCAGGGTTGTCTAATAACCCAAGTCGTTTGGGATGAACCACCCTGACGGGTTTAGCGGCTCCGTTAGCTGATCTAAGGTCCTAAGAAAACAAAATAAAACTAATCTAAACTAACTATTAAAACTAATCTAACTAAAAGAAAACAAATAAAACTAACTAAACTAAAACTAGCTGATAAACTAATCTACTAAAAGCTAACTAATAAAACAAACTAACTAATCTAACTATTATATATATACAATCTACTATCTAATACTAAACTAACTCAAACTAATTAACTATCTAACCACTGACTGAAATATAACTTATTCACAAAATGTACAATATCTACAATTTACAGATTTGAATAAAACCTGAAAAACTCATTTGCATTCTGCCCTAAGACAGAGACAAATATTTTTGTTGATTTTATAATTTTATGAACAAAGATAAGACAGAAACTAACTAAACTAAACTACTAATATACTAATCCTAATTGCTAATCTAAACTAAAACATATATCTAACTAAACTACTAATAAATATACTAAACAAATAAATGACAAACTGACCTGGAAATGCTGCAAATTTGTCCTGTGTATGATGACTGTTTTAGCAGATCGGAGGAAGGAAACTTGCATCGAATAATCCAGAAGCTTCTCGTAAACGATAGCTGCGATTCTCTTCAAGTTTGTTTACAGGAAAAACAAGACATAAAAATCACAATGATCATATACTTTATAAATCTCTACAATTAGATAAACCCGTATGCAAAGACTTATACAAAATCATTCAATTGATGAAGAAGAGAAATCTGTCATTCATTAACTGAACAAAGTAATTGCTGTGTTTTTTAAATTAGTGAAAGAAATCAGACATGGATTATATTAATTAAATCATATCATTTGCAAAAGACTATGATAGCTAAAGTGGTCACTAATCAAATGCAAATTGATAAGCATAAACATGAAACAANATTATGAAAGCGAAAGCTGTAGCAGAACATCAACTTCTGTCTCAGTTTGTATTAGAATTCCATAGCCTGGTTCTCCCACAAGTGAGTATGATCCTTATTACAAAAATAATAATTATTTAAAGGTTTTCCATAGGGTAAAACCTCCCTGTGGTAGTTAAAAAAACTGTTTACATAAAATTTGGGAAGATATCCCAAGTTCAACTAAACTAGGAAACTAAAATAAAACTAGACACACAAATATCCTCTAGACTGTCCATCAAATCCCATGCAATTCGAATTCACCTGAAAAGGACCAAAAATAAACAAGTTAGAATGATATTTGTTAAAGAAAATAATAAACATCTAAATCTACAGACCTAGCTACAGAATCTTGCGATTTTGTAGTTGGTCTAACTAAGACATAGAATCAACATTGAAATTAATTGAAAATCTTTTAAAGAATTCCATTTAATTGACATCCAATAGCCATTTGAAAATGAATCATTTAATTTGAAATTATTTTACCATTCGAAATCAAACAGGATCCAAATCAATTAAATGACTACAGAGATAGGCATACTCTGTTTTGTATGTTACCACCAAGTCGGGTGACAAAATCATATGGAACAACAATGTAATCGTTTCACAACAAATCGAATCCAACAGTTGTGAAATCGTTTTGATATCAATTGAAACAATTATAATCAAAACAAATGGCAAGCAATTGTTACGCTGCCTTGTCGAAAGAAGACATGATCGAATCGAACAGGATCCATTTCAAATCGTTATAACTCTAACAAAATAGCAAACGATTCACGCCATGAGCAAACTAACTTGAAACTGGCACGCAACTGCCTGCAAACGAAATCGTAATGAGGTCAATCAATTAGTAATAGAGTTCGTAATAGATATCCGGTCATTTGTTATTGCACAGTGGGAAAAAAAGATTGATTGACTTTGATCAAAATCGTTCCAATCAAACGAATTATAACTGGGTTTGACCAATTCGTTTTACAAATTTAAAATCGAACAGAGCAGCAATTACAATCAAAATCCAACTTATAAAAATGATCGAACTAACAACAATCTAATCAAGCAAATCAATCGGTTGGGGTTTAGCATAGTTGTCATGAATCGAATCCATTCCATGATTTGGGGGCACTTGCACAGACTTAAATGAGTATATTGTTTTTATAAAAATAGAGTCGTTCTTTTTGAATTGAAACCGAACAGAGTTGCATTCCTGTTCTAAGAATATTACATGACATATCGTAACAACCAAACTCAGTAAAATAGTTTACCAACCACAGCATATGGATCATAACGAAATCAAATCCAAACGAATCACATTCTAAATTGATCGTGAAAAACTTCCTGTTCAGAATGGATATAAAACGAATTGAACTGAAAACAAACCAATAATTTCGTTAACTCAATCGGGAAAACCAATCAATCAAATCCAAACGAAAACCATTCAAATCCAATCAAAATCTATCGATGGCGATACTGGGAATAATCAAATCATATACCAAATCGAAATTTCTCTTATTTTTAGCAAAACGAAACAATGTACAGAATGCACACATTATAACAGAGCCATTTCAAAATGTAAACAGAGCTATTCAAAAACAGAATTCAAATCATTATATCAATCTATTCACTCACACAACTAAAACGATATTAAAATCCATACTTGTATGGCGACGAGACGTCTTGATCATGCCAATTTGGAGTTGATAACTGTCGTAGCTGATTCAATGTTTTTAAAAGGATCGAGCCTGTTGTCTTTTGTTTCTTATCAATTGCTTGGAGTTGGTCTCGTTGGCTGGTCAATACCTCAACTTGACTTTCCAGCGATTGAATTTTTTATTGGAGTATGGGAACATCAATGTAGTATCGTTCCAACCACAAATCGCATTGGTCACAGGAAGACTATGTAGGTTTTAAAAGAGCAGGCAAGGGTTTGATCACATTGCTGAGGGTTTCATTAGGCAGCTTAATACCAAGGTAGCTAGGGTCGTTTCTTAGGCAGGGGGGAATATTTGTTACGAAATCGTAAGGTGGCTTGGGGAATAAAACCTGTGAGTAAGGGTACTCGCTGGATAGAAAACGTTCAATATCAGTGTCAGAATCCTCACTTAGGACGATAGGGTTTGTCTCGGCAGAGGGTTTAGGTTTGTTTCTGGCCATCCTTGAAATCAAACGAGCGTTCTTTTTACCCTTGGCATTAGCAGTAAGGTTTTCCTTGGGCTTTTTGCTCAAAGGCCTTTTAATAGCCTCGGACTTCTCATTTCCAATGTCTGGTAAGTCAACACCAGGGTCGACACAGGGTTTAGGTAGTATAACATGTAAGGGTATAGGTGGCTTGGACTTGGTTTCAATTACCACAGGCTTGTCAACCGAGACAGGGTCTAAATCCTCAAAACCATTACGACCAATGAAAGCTCTCCAACTATCACCGTGTAAACTCAAGTGATGCACAATGATTAGTTTGATAAGTCCATGGTGGAACAGGCTGCTGTCAGCCTTCTGCCTTTTAAACTTTTTAGACATTTTATATAGGCTTCGATGAAAGTAAAAGGGCATATTCAACGAGTATCCCATAAAAACCATTAAAAAACACAGGTGGTAGAGAAAAATGAGTCTGTATCGACCTTCACAGGTCATGAACTGCTTGAATACCATCAAATTATCATGCCATCGTGGTTTAAGTGCAGAGACGGGCATACCTCTGTCAGAAGAGGTGACTTTGCGTGAGACAAACAACAGTGTCCATGGCACCTCCTCGACCTTACAATTCTTAAACCAACGTTGTCCTGTGGCAGGTAACCCTGTAGAAGAGCTAATAAATTTCTCATCGATTTCCAACTGGATGTCACCCACCTTGGATCTATAGCCATCGAAAGTCATAGCAAACTGTTGTGCCACACAAAGATTAATACCCTCAAATCATTGCACGAAGGTGAGCCATCCATTTTCTTCCAGATCCTTCCGAGCATTGTCAAACATTAACAAGGCTTGGTTGCTGTTTGGCTCGATTCGCACGACTGGTGCCATGGAGCTGAGCACATGGTAAGCCGAGGATTTGGATCGAAACACACACAAGAGTAGAGCTACCTGAGCTAACAGGAGTGAACGGTGAAGGGATAGGCATAAATGCCATCATGCGAAGGTGGTGGAGCTTATCTCTGCCATGCAAAATAGTAATTGCCAAAGTACAACCGCCGATTTACATAGTAGTTAAACCCATTATAGCATAGTTCACAAAGTCATATCACTTGGGCGACTAATGAATCAAATGGAAAGTGTATAAACCAACACACAATCAACGTTGTGCCAAAGTTTTTAACCATCAACATTCAAATTAAAACCAATACCAAACTCAACTATGCGCCAATGGATATTCAACCAACCAATAGTTATGAAAACATAGTCATAGGCATGATATTAAAAAGATATATATGAGAGATTTAATCATAAACCCTATGTATTTTCATGGAACCAATGATCAAGTAGGTCAAATAAAATGCGAGTCCAAATGCCAATGTATTACAAACTCAATGAAACCAAATCACAGAATCAATCGAAGCATGAGTACCGATCAAAGGATCTTGCCCGCTGTATAATGATAAATAAAAGGTAAGCGCAATAGGCATATCGACAAAAAGATAATGACGATTCAGATAGTGGTTTTAAAAGCAACTTCGAAAGACTAAGTTTTCATGCTTACAGTCATGAAAACAAAACGAAGGTAAATGTGCAAATGTCGCAAAAATAGTAGTTTCGTTTATTTGAAAAATTGCGACGAAAAATTGATGTTTGCAAAACAAAGGTGTAGGCAGCTTATATGACAATGGAAAAAAGTGAATTGGCTGCCAACAATGGCGACACACTGGTAGAAGCAGTTATCTCTGTCAAAAGAAATAAATTCAGATTAGGACAGCAAAGAAAATTTCAACTCAAAAATAACAACCAGAAAATAGTATAAACATCATCATTAACCAACTTTTCCAACAGTGTTTTAAAAGATGAAAACTGATTACAATGTTAAGATCAACAGGTCACGATGTTAAAGATAAAATCTTCAATACTGTTGGCATAGCCACTGCTGCCAACAGGCGTCCATAGCCTCGACAGGGTTTCCATTTAACCCACTCTGACATCTGTATCCTGGCAAGAAGTTCTGGATCAGAATAAAGGACATTAAAGAGGTTTCGTTTTTGCAAATTTTCATATACTCGACATTGCTTCACTGCCAGCGGACCTGTTCAGTACCCCGACAAAGTTGTCTTGGCTCCATGCATGCATTTACCCGTTGCTAGCGGACCTATTCAGTATCGCAGCGGGTTTACAAGCACTTCCCACAGCTCTTATTTTTGTTTGTCTTTTCATAGATATATAGTTGAGCGGGGTGACGCTGAAAATCACGATTCTTTAACATATTTTTTTCAGACCTCATCAGAATTTTTAGACTGTCCATTATTTAGATCCAGAGATGTTTTATTTACAAAAACAACTTCCTAAGACAGGGAGACATCTTCTGAGTCATTCCTTTACAAAAAAGGGATAGTGTAAAAAGATAATAGATGATCATGACGAACTTTACTCAGAGATCAAAATCGGTAAACTTCTTTCAAACACAAACTTTTCCAACATAGATATAAATTTCAGAAATATACCATTGATGTTTGTACAAATTTTTCGGAAGTTATTTCAGCGAAGAAAATTTCTTTTGTCTTTGTCTGAATATCTCAGTATACAGGTATTTGTATTTCAAAGAAAACAAAAACTGACAAATTCAAAGAAAAATCATAAAGAAAACAAAAACGCAAACAAAAATAAAATATTTACATAATATACAAGGGTAGTCATCAAGCAAAGTATCTTTTCAGGGATTGGCCATTCACCGGGTAGGTGTCAGGATGCCCTTCAAGATTCTGCAATCAAAAAGAACTAGGACCCAACTTTTCAGCAATTAAAAATGGTCCAAGCCACAAATTTTGAAATTTTGTATGTTCACCCTTTCCCTCGTGTGGTTTGTCCCATTTCAGGACGAGATCGCCTACTTCAAAATTCCTATCAGAAGCAGAATTAGAATTGAACCAGATTTTAACCAATTTTTGATGTTGATATAACTTTCGTTTAGCTTGGGTTCTTACCTCTTCTAGCCTCATCAAAGTGTTAATTCAGTTTTCTAGAGGGGGACAATCTTCTTCTTGGACCTTCTGTGACAACTAAAGTGAAGGAAGAAGAATGTGAGGTGGCAGAATTGATTCTCTGCCATACACGAGAAAAAAGGGGGAGTTACCTATAGCAGCTTTTGGTGTTACCCTATCAGCCCACAAAGCGTTCAGCAGTGCATTGTGCCAATTCTTGTGATTTTCAACCACTGTTCTCTTGATGATTTTGATCAAGTTCTTGTTTGTTGATTCTGCCAATCCGTTGCCCTAGGGGTAATAGCTAGCAGAATACTTCAACTTAATTCCCTTTTCCAAAGCAAACTCGGTCATATCAAGAGAGGAAAAGTAAGAAGCATTATCAAAAACTAAACAGTCAGGGATACCGAATCGAGTGATGATATTCGAGTTTAGAAATGCAATTACCTGACTGGTGTTGACAGTTCTTAGCGCAGCAGCTTCAGACCATCGTGTAAAATAATCCATGGCTATCACAATAAACTTGTGTTGTTGCGAGGACGGAGGGTTGATAGGACCTATGATATCAAGGCCCCATTGCTGGAAAGGAGAATCTACCGTAACGGGCTGCAAAGGAAAGGATGGTTTTTGTAACCGCCCTGATGCTTTCTGACAGATTATACATTTACGACACAAGGCATGGGCATCTCTAAAAAGGGTGGGCTAGTAATAACCAGCTCTTAGAACCTTATGAGCAGTGGTGTCACCACCAAAATGACCACTAGCTTCTCCTGCATGCAACTCGAGCAAGACTTTTTCTTCTTCGTCTTTTTCAAGACAGTGCATCAGTACGCCATCAAAATATTGACGAAATAGGATACCATTAACCAGATGAAAGGAGGCAAAATTTAGTCTCAATGCTCTTCTTTTTGTAGGGTCAAGGTGACAGGGGGCTGATCCATGTTCAAGACAGAATCTAAGATCGTCGTACCAAGGACTAACATGGTTTTGTGTGCAACAGATTAGACTTTGATCGCTTTGCCCTAAGTTCGACACATTACTTTCTTCCTGCTGTCCTAATGCTGAATCAACAACTAACTTACATAACCCTTGGCCTCTCACAATCTGAGCTGGGGTGATTTCTAAGTCATACTCCTATAAAGAGGTGACCCAGTTGGCTCTCTTTTATCCTAGTTCCTTCTACACTAACAGGTTCCTCACGGCTGGGTAAGGGACAATAAATTTCATCCTTTACTTCAAAAGATAGGACCGGAAGTGCTTAACTACTTTGAAAACATCGTAGGCTTTCCGATCAACTGCTGGGTAATTAAGTTCAACGCCTTTGAAAGAGGATCTCATAAAGGCGATGGGTACTTCATTGTTCTAGGCATTCTTTTGGGTTAGTACGGAGGCATAGGAACGGTTAGAAGAAAAAGTGTAGAGTGTAAAATCTTGAGAAAAATATGGACTCATGAGAGACGAAGCGTCTATTATAGTCTTCTTTATCGCATTAAAAGCTTGGTTTTCTAGGGGTCCCCAGTGATATTGGGTGTCTTTCTTAATCAAGTTCTGTAAAGGCCTGACCATTTCAGAGAAACTGGGGACAAATCTTCTCACGAAGTTAATCTGGCCTAAGAAAGACTGCATGGATTTTTTGGATGTAGGAGGAGGAAGTTTTGCGATGACTTGAGTCCTTTCAGGGTCAATAATCATTCCTTCACTAGACAAAATGAATCCTAGGAGTTTACCCTATTCTACTGCGAAGATGGACTTTTTAGGGTTCAAAGAGATGCCGTATTTATGACATCGCAGTAGGACGGCTCGTAAGTGAGCTAGATGATCATTTTTGTTTTTAGAAAATATAGTCACATCATCTAAGTAAACTATGACGGATTGATTGATTAAGCCTCAGAAAGCGATGTTCATCGCTCTCTGAAAGGTGGCACCAACATTAATCAATCCAAAAGGCATTTTGCGATAAGCATAAGTGCCCCACGGAGTACGGAAGGTAGTATTGAGTTGGTCTGGTGGAGACATCAGGACTTGGTTGTATCCAAAGAAACTATCCAATAAAGATAACCTCTCGGAACCAAATACCTGTTGAAGGATCTGTTCCATAGGTGGGAAAGGATAGTTGTCTTTATCAGACGCTCTATTGAGGTTTCGGAAATCAACACAGAGTCGGATTTCCCCATTTTTCTTCTGGACTGGGATGAGGTTTGAAACCCATTGAGTGTGCCTAATAGGAAAAATTATTTTAGCATTAAGGAGTTTAGTCAATTCTTTTTGAATGGTCGGTTCTAGTTTAGGGTGCATTTTCCTCAGTTTTTGTTGAAAGGGTAAGGTTTGGGGCTTCATCGGAATGACATGTTGTATGATATTAGGGTCGAAAGTTTTGAGGTCCTCATACGTCCATGCAAAGACATCTTTAAATTATTTGAACAATTTAATGAATGCAACTTTTTCTTGTTGAGAACATCCCAATCCTAGATTAATGCACTGAGGATTTTCACTAGTTCCTAAGTTTACTTTTTCATAAGATAACGAAGAACTATTGGTTTTACAGTTGACCGTCTTTTTTAATTTATCTTCAAAATCATAAAACTTCTCTAATCTAACTACAGATTTTTGGATCGAGTTTACCATATCCGATAGAGCTTCAAGAGTTTTCGGATCAGGTATTACCGTAAAATTGTGCAAATTGTCGTCGTGCATGCGTTCGTCTATCACCGTGCCTTGAAAGGTTTCTTCCATGTGCAGAAAGTTGATAATCTATTGATCATCGTCAAACACTCTCCAGTTCGTGATGTTGTCAGGAACGGATGGCCGAAACAGCAGCTCAACTGAGAATGCGTCTAGGGACAAGCCTTCTGCAGGAAGAAGTTTAGAAGCTACATTAGCTAATAAATCTGCTTCAGAGTTATTCAACCTAGGAATGGAATTTATATTGAAAGCAGAAAATTTATTCATTAAGTTCCATACCTCAGACTGGTAGCTTTTGAGATGCGGAGAAAGACAATGGATAGAGTCTCTTACCTGTCTAACCACTATTTCAAAGTCGCCAAAGACGGTTAAATTTTGAATGTTCATATCCAAAGCTTTTCTGAGACCTTGCAGTAAAGCCTCATATTCTGCAGTGTTGTTAGTGCATTCAAATTCCAACCTACATGCTATCTATGTTTTGTTACCTGCCCGATCGATAATGACGCAGCCTGCACCTGCTCCCTCTTTGGATTTTGATCCATCGAAATAAAGAGACCAAATTTGATTTGCATCGGGTACATGGGACCTTTGCGTGGAAGATGCTGGCTGCATATATGCTACAATCTCGAACTTCTGTTATGGATTGGTGATAGGTGAAGCCTCGGCCATGAAATTGCCAAAGAAGGTGTCCATTCCTTGTACTTCAGGTGAATCAACAGGAGGTGTATATGGTTCGTTGGGATCGTTCAAATCAGTGACTGTGAACTTAAGGTAGCGCTCACGATTCACTCTGATTTTATTAGGCTTTCCGTTCTCTGGAAGCCATAGATGGGACCAATCTGTCGTGAAATAACCATGTAGCTGCTCCGACCAGTCCCTTCTTAAAAACATGCCATACACTTCTGGAATATCCACAACAATTATATCAATAACTTGATGAACCTTGGGGTTAGATGATAATCTAATAAGCACATTCTTTAGTTCGCCTATAACATTGACATTTGCCCGTTCAAGTTGTATGATTTTTAAAGTCGATGGTTCAACTTCAGCGTTAATTTTTTGGCATACAGACCAAGGCATCACATTGGATGATGCTCCTGAGTCTATCATACAATTATGCACATTTCTATTAAAAATATCGAAAGTTAATAGAAAAGGAGGTACATTCTTGCGAGTACTAAGAGTAGTAGCTTATGGCTTTTTACTCGCAGTTTCTAAGGCTACTTTATCTACATTATTTACATTATTTACATTACTTACAGGAAGGCTTCCTTTATCTTGAGGATCATGACTGTTTTTATTGGAAGTCTTCTGGGGAGTTTTACTTTGCACAACCTTGTTACCATTAGAATTACCATTCTTGTCGTTTTCTGAAATATTTTGCAACATTTTTTGTAACAAAAACAGAAACTTCAATAACTCATAAATAGAAATGTTAGCACTTAAATTTTTAATATCTTCAACAACATCATAATCTAAGTTGGGGTTTACATTACTTTGTTTAGGCTCAGCTGATTTAGTCTGATTTGGAGGCGAAGTTGTAGTATTTTTGGAAGAAGGTTTATTTGCAGTCTTACTCCTAGTGTTATAAGGGTGAACTGTCTCGAAGTTGGCTTGGAAGATGCTATCCGAGAAAAGTCCAAAAATGTTTGGAGAAGACTCTTCTTCTTGAAATGTCTCTGGTTCAGCTACCTCCTCGGGAATCTCAGGAGGCATCAAGTTATCTTGGGCTTCTAGAATTGTTTGAAGGGCACATTGCAAACTTTCTAGATTTAGGCCTTCGGTGGTTAGATTAGGTCGGTTGGTAGGAAAAGGATTTCAGAAGGGAGATTTGTAAGGACCTTTACTTGAGGAAGCTTCTTCATTCGACCTTTTTAAGTCTATAACTTGATTTGACAGTTTTTAAACAACTTTAGTTAAGTTTTCCAAATCAGAGTTTTTAGGTTGTGATTTATTTTGAGTGGGTCTAGGGAGGATTTCAATCTTCTTTTTGGAAGAAGAAACAGTCTCAGTTTCATTGCTAGAAGAATCTTTAAGACTAAGTATGTCCTTTTCAATCTGGCTGGCCTCCTCGAAGGCTTCTAACAACGCGGCTTTCTTAGATCGTTTAACCCAAATAGCTATACTCTGATGCAAAGATTTAGTGTAGTATGCTATTATAAGACTCTCAGCAGGCATAGAATCTACAGGGATTCAGTTTTTAAGTGTTAAGAATCTTTGATTAAAGTATTTAACTTTTTCTTTTGGGTTCATTTTTAAGCTTGAAAGATCCATGACTAGGACTTCC
>SNQJ01S0233052.1:0-10849 GCA_010110895.2 Picea sitchensis | reverse complement strand
GTTGTTTCTAAGAATTACTATATTTTGAATGTGAATTGTTGTATGCATTGCCTGTATCCAAAATATATCTATCAATTTGGAATCCATTAGCATTGTTCGAGCCATTTCTTGTACTGTCATGTTCTTTCTTTCAACAACTCCATTCTGTTGAGGTGTCCTAGAAACAGAGAATTGTTTTTTTATTCCATGACTACTGCAATAGTCCATAAATTCCTTTGAAGTGAACTCTCCTCCATTATCATATCTCAAGCATTTGATTCTTGAATCCATCTCATTTTCAACCATTTCCTTGTAGATATTGAAGTTTTCAAAAGCTTCTGACTTGTTCTTGAAAAATCAAACTGCAGTCATTCTTTTATAATCATCAACTAATAACATAAAGTATCTCTCACCTTTTAAGCCCTTTGTTGTACTTGGTCCAACTAGATCAGTATTCACAATTTTCAGTGGTCTTGTTGTTGAATATTCCTTTGATTTGAACCTGGTCTTTGTTTGCTTTCCTTGTTAACAATGCTTGCATAAAGTGTTGGTTGGTTTCTTGATCTGGGGCATTTCTCTGACTACTTCTCTTTTGCTGACTTTGACAAAGTTATCAAAATGCACATGACCCATTCTTCTGCGCCATAGCCAACTTTTATCTTCCTTTCCTAGACAACACTTTTCATTTCCAATTTCACTTAACATATATATGTTGTTTGAAGTTATTGCAACTGTACCGACCAATTTCCCTTAACCATCTCTTCTTATCTCACACTTTTGTGAATAGAAAGTAACTTTAAGACCTTGGTCACACATTGACTCACACTTAGAAGATTATGTTTCATATCTTATTCCAGTAGAACATTTTGTGTCTTTTTATTCTTGTTCCCAATTTGGACTGTGTCTTCTCCAATGATTTTGGCTGAATTATCATTTCTAAAGGAGACTCATCCATTTATTTCCTTTCGCAATGTAAGAAATTTGTCTCTATAACCTATCATGTGTTTTGAACACCCACTATCAACATACCAACCATGTTTCTTCTACTTAGATTGTAGAGCAACTGTGCATTCTTCATTTCTATATTGATCTTGCTTTCTTATCCATGTTGTTTTATGAGGTTCTTGTCTGTAATTGTTGTTATTCTGTTGAGGTTCTTTAGGAGGGACTGCCATTCTACAATTTTTTGCCACATGTCCATAATTGTTACATGTGTAACATTCCACCTCAGTGCTCAAAGATACAAACCTGTTGTAACTATTTTTTTGTGTTTCACTAGGTCTTCTTGAGTAACCCCTTTGTGTATGACTATCAAAGTTGTTATTGTTCTCGTTGTTAGCTCTGCAATTCACAATTTTATACCCAAAATTATTACATGCATAACATAAACCAAAAAATATAGTTTGATACTTGGGAGTTGAAGATCTTCTGAAAGAAGGTGCTCTTATGAATCTTTCTTCTTCTTATGGCCTATTTGTCTGTTGTTGATTCTAAAATCTGAATCTTCTTGGTGGAGGAGTGTCCCTATAATCTTCCTTGTATATCTTCCTATCCCCTTTGATTGCTTCTACATAGATTTTTGAATTTGTTTCTTGCTCTGTTGTTTTGGAGCTTGATCCCTTTTCTTTATAATTGTATCCAAGTCCAAACTTCTCAAGATGAGATTTTTTACTGTTGATAATTTCGTCCAAAACTTTTGAGCTATTCTACATATCTTTCTTTTGAATATCCTTTCTTAGTGTGACAATCTTTGCTTCCAAGTTTCCAATGATCTTGTCCTTTTTTTCTAGTTGTTCTTTGAGTGATTCTTCAATTCTTTTATCTTCTTCTATTTGAACCTTCAATCTTGTGATCATTTGTTCTATCTTTCAAGTATCTTTTTTCTTGTCTAGTTCTGTTTGTAGTTTCTTGTTTTTCTTCTTTTCTCTTCTGATAAATTCTATGGCACACATTAATTCTTTTCGATAGTCAACTTTTGCCTTTTCAATTTCATCTTCACCTTCTTCATATCCTTCTTCATATCCTTCTTCAACTTCTTCATATTCTTCTTCGAAGTCTTCTTTGTCAAAATCTTTTACTTCCATGAATAGAACTCTTCTTGTCTCATTGTCACTGATTTCATCTTCAACTGATGATGAGATGTCTTCTTTGATGCATAAGTTTTTCTTGAAATCTTTCTTTGTAGTTATTTTGCCTTTATATGTGTGTTTTCCTTTTGAGTAACCTTCATCATTTCTCTTTTTCTTATGAGGACATTTGTTATCAAAATGACCAATACCATCACAATTAAAACAAATTAAAGAAAGCTTACCTCTATACCTACCATTAGTTCCCTTGTTCAGTCTTTTGACGATGTTGGCCACTTCTTCATCATCTTCCAAGACTTCATTATTGCTGCTATATTCTTCATGTTCCTTTTTCTTTTTCTTTGATCTTTTGAATTCTTTAAAGGTTGTTTCTTTTACATCTAGATTTTCCTGTTCAGTTCTCATTTCATATGCTGTGAATATTTTATGCAGTTCGTCCATACTTATTGAGTTTAGATACGATCTTTCTTTTTAGTGTTGATATCTAGGGTTGAATCTCATAGGAATAGATCTTAGTACCTTTTGAACAATTACAGATTCTTCAATTTCTTCTCCCAATCCTATGATTGCATTCACTGTTTCGTCAACTCTTAAGAAGTAGGTTGCAATATTCTCATCTTCCTTCATTTTTGTTTATTCGAACTGACCTCTCTAAGTTTGAATTTTTGTTGCTTTGACTTTTGTATCTCCTTCATAAATATTTTGAAGCTTGTCCCAAATCTCTTTAGTGGATTTACAATGTGCAACTTTGGTGAATATTGTTTCACTGAGACCATTCAAAAGTGAATTTGTAGCTTTGGAATTATTCTGACCAAGTTTCATTGCTTTGTCATTTGTTGGTGGAACTGTTGGTACTATGTATCAATCTACAATTGATTGCCAAATTTCAAACCCTTGTGCTTGTATATATGTCTTCATCCTTATGCTCCAAAAAACATAATTTTTCCCATCAAAGTGTGGTATTCCATTTGTATATGAGTTGGTACTCTCCATGATCTACCTTTCAATGGTTAAACTGATTTTTGAAGGAACCTGCTCTAATACCAATTGTTGAATTACTGAGGGGGGGAGGGGGGGTGAATCAATAATAGCGTAATTATAATTGTTTTTCTCCAAATAATCCAAGTTTTATATCAATGTAGAATTAGTATCCAATAATGAGCAATAAGAAATGAACAATCACACACACACACACAGAGTACACCAGTGTTTTACGTGGAAACCCAAATAAGCAGAAAACCACGGAATGTTTTTTCTTATATGTCTTGAAGAATTGCATTCATTAGAAGCACCAACTTCCTTTGTTGTCCAGCTGCAACTGAAAGGAGGCTCCAACCCCCTAGTTTCTCAGGATACAACTTGAGGGAAGCTCCAACTCCCCAATTCTCTAGCTACAACCAGAAGGAGGCTACAACCCCCTAAGTTCTCCGGATACAACCGGAAGGTGGCTATAACCACCTGTCCTTGCCCCGCCCAACCTCTCTGAAGTAGAAGTAGAATGATGGAACCCCTGTCACACTATCATTGTGAGATATATTGTTGTAAACCTATAACAATAAACCTGAACCATGCATCAACCAGTACCTCAACTTGCAATCAACCTGTACCATAAAAAAGTGCATCAAACATGCACCAAGTATGTACCAATCATGTGTCAACTACTCATCAACTATGACTCATCAATATGTACCAACGTCATCAACTGTACACCTCATGTACGTGCCAACTCATCAACTACTTGTCTCAACCATGTACCCAACTTGTACCTCAACCAAAATCCCTCATCAATTTCATCATCTAAATATGATTTATAACTCTATAATAGACCTGGTCTATATTATCACATACCTACAAACCTTCCTTAACTTTAAACAACAAGAGACTAGCATTTACATAAAACTTTTCTTTAGTCTCACGTGACTAGTTTTGGATTAGTCAATAACCCTGACTTGAAATAATCATAACTTTGTACCTGTAATGAATAAATATCTAAAATTGATACACAATGTTCTTCAATGTGTTTTATGCTATTCCTCCAAGTTTCAGTACTTGGAACCTCTCAGAAAATTAGTTATAGAAAAAATGGCATACCTTGTTGAATTCTAGATTATTCTAGAGAGCGACCTTGTAGACGTGCCCCACACTGAATGTTTATTGAATCAATATAAAACTATTACATGAAATAACACATATTTTACTCTAACCAACACATTTTTTCTTACTAAATGTGGATCTGTTATGAATAAGTTATGACATTTTTACCCGAAACACTTGTTTTTGACTAGTTTCAGGACTAGCCACAAACCCTATTTTCCAAGGAGTGTAACTCCAAAAATACAACGACCCACAACTTGAATTTTTTACCAAAGATAATTGGATATGTTTCCTCAATGGAATAGAAATTTCACGATCTGAATCATTATAGAAAAAAATTTATTGCGAAAATTGTGAGATGACTTGTAAATAACATACCTTAGAAAGCATCATCAAAAGAATTTTTCCTTCCTTGAATTTCGGCCTTCTTTTATTCCCCTTCCCTCATAAATTCGACTTAGATATCCTTTGGTTACCTTAGACACCTATATGTATTCAATATGTTCAAGTGTGTTTTAAATGAGAGAGCCTTGCCTCTTATTTATACTCTCCAAGTAGCTTCCTTAAAAACATCTTCTAGGTCACTTTGCCCACTTTCCTTATTTTAGAGTTAACCCACTTCTAATTTCTCCATAAAATTTATTATTTAAATAATTGATTTTGTATTCACTTTGAATTATAGTTCACTCATCACTTCACTTTATTATTTACCTTTAAAAACTCTTAAACCACTTTGACTACTTTGATCTTTTGGGGATTTAAGATGACATATGAGGGTCCTCCAACTTCGTAAGGCCATAACTCTCAAACTGTGAGGAGTTATGTGACATTCCACATACCACCAGAAATGGATTGACATGTACTATCCATATAGAATAGTATTACCTGAAAATATATCAAAACTCATATCATTATCCATCAAACAAACTTGGGTCCATTTGTTGAGTTTTGTACCTTGGGAGGTGTTCCCCATGTGTTTGTGACCTCCTTAGTACATGAGGGAAGGAAATTACACTTTGTACCTTGTACTTTTGTCTAATTTCACTTTGACTTTGTCTAAAGTAAAATTTAGTCATTTTGGCCTAAAATGACTATTAATTCACAAAGGAGTGAATTAGAGACATAAAGTTCACTTAGAAAACTTAACCCAAAGTGGGTTTGTGACTTAAATATGAATGGGGAGATCTCAACCATCGATTAGATGGGAGATGAGATGATCTCAACCCTTCATATTTTAGGTTTCCTAATTGATGTCAAAGAGGGGTGCAAAGGGTTAAGGAGGGTGCATTCTTCACTTGTTCATTTTCTTATTGAGAGAGGAGCTCTTGGAGGATGGATATGAGGTTAGTTTTTTGAGGAGACTTGAGATAGGGTGCTTTCTTTCATGGAGGGAGGCTTGCATCATATGCCATAGTTTATTTACTGGAGAGGTTCTACTTCAGAGGAGGGTGCATTGCCAGAGTAGGGTGCATCAGCTTTAGAGAGACTTCTAGCCATCAGATTATAGTGAGATCAGTTGCAGAGGATAGCCATTTAGCAGAGATTCATTGTTGTGGAGGGGTTTCTAGATCTGAGCTCACAGTTGGCAGTTGGAGTAGATTCAGCGGTTATGGCAGTTTGCATGAGGGGCGCATCTGGTGATTTTGAGTTTGTATATCAGCTCAGTTAGAGTTTCTATTGTGTCAGGTTCTTTCATGTATTGTACTTACTATATTTCACCTTCTTCTTTCCTCATATATACATACATATTCCAAACTGATTTTCCCCGGGGGGGTTTATCCAGGATCATGTTGAACAAAAATACATGTGTCTACAAATGCATGTATTAGTCTCTTAGATCTGTTTCATTTTCAGTAGTAAATGATGTTTAGGTGTGTTATGTTTATTTTGAGATGCATGTGCTAATTTCTAATGACAAAAATGACATGCTAGAGCACCCAAAATTGAGAACATAACTGTAAAAAATCAGCAAGAAACCTTTCGATTGTTTGTTGTTATAAAACAACAGAAAATACATTACCTGACAGTTGAAACTTAGAGCCTTTCTTTGGTCAAAGATAGACCAAGAAGGAAAGTTGATAGGACCTAGAATTTTCACATGGTATCAGAGCTTCGGTGGCTGAATTTTTGGACAGTTGGGACATCATTTTAGTGGCTGTCATATATATCTTTCTGGCAGATTTTTGAGGACAACCATTGACTCATTCAGTGGTTTTCAAAGGGAAGAATTTTTCAGAGGATTGTTGGGCAGTTTGGACACTTGTCATCAGTCTCTTTTCACACCTATGTAGTAGGAGTGAGATTGATTTGACATTGACCTCTTTTCACACCTATTTTGTTAGGAGTGAGGTCAGATTACACTTGTCTCTTTTCACACCTGTGCTAACAGGAGTGAGTGTTTTCCTTGGTAGAGTGAACATCAGTTGGGGATTGTAGTTTGGCAGACATGTCATCATCTCAGATACGAGTTGAGGACAGGCTAGCGGGGGCTAGCAATTGGTTGCCTTGGAAGGCGAGAATGGTCTTCATCTTAGAGGACCTCAACCTATGGGACATAGTCAAGGCAACTATTCCCCCCATTCCTATCACTGCTCCCGTATTGGTGGCAGAGTTCAGGAAAAGGAACAACAAGGCCAAGAGGACCATTTGTGACGTAGTTCATGACCATATCATACCTCATTTGATGGGGAAGACTTGTGCATACAATATGTGGGCATCTCTATGCAAGTTGTATGAGAGCTCTAATGAGAACAGTATCATGTTTCTTCATGACCGACTCTGGGGCATTCACATACTCAAGGATGAGTCGGTAAATTCATTCCTTGGTCATTACACTCAGATCAGAGATGAGCTGGCATCCGTCGGAGAGATTGTGAACCCTAACTCTTTGGTGAGGCAAGCTATGAATAGATTCACCAAACTGTGGGGTCCATTTGTACGGGGCATTGTTGCCCGAGAAGTCATGCCTACATGGGAGAGGATGTGGGATGACTTCGTCCAGGAGGAGATTTGGTTGGTAGTTGAGGCTTCTGGACATCGACAATAGCAGCAGTAGCAGATTGGTCAGGGTGAGAAGGATCTTTCTCTTTGGACAAAGGGCAAGAAGAAGGCTAGCCGAGGGGGTCAGCAAGGTCCCAAGTTTGGGGGCCAACCACAGGGGAGTGAAGGAGTAGAGAGCAGCAATGCTCAGGGTAGTGGTTAGAAGAGAGATATGAGTAAAGTGAAGTGATTTGTTTGTAAGAAGTTTGGGCACTATGATGGATAGTGCTCAAATAGGAAGAATAAGAAGGGTGGTACCATAACTACAGCAGAGGAGCTAGACTTTCAAACACAGTTTCAGAGAGAGTGTGATTTCCTCATATGTTGCACTTCAGTTGAGATGACACCTTGTATCTGGTATATTGATAGCATGGATTCGAGCCATATGACTGGTTTGCGAGAGTACTTTTCTGATCTCAGAGACTCCAAGTTCAGGATTGAGATTTCTCTTGGAAATGACAGAGTTGTCAGAGTTGCAGGGGTTGGCACAGTTTCCTTTCATAGAGATGGCATGCCACCCATATCGTTCATAGACGTTCTTTATGTCCCTGGCATGAAGAAGAATTAGATATCAGTTTCCACCCTCTAGGGTAGAGGTCTTGAGGTGACATTCAGAGGCTCTGAGGTACTGATTCATCCTCAGGGTTCTTCACTAGCCTCAAGACAGGTGATTGGAGTGAGAGAGGGGAAACTGTTCAGATTGCTTTTTCAACCACTTCATGCATTGGCAACAAGTAGCGATAGCAGCAGACAGTTATGTGAGTTATGGCATCATAGGATGACCCACCTAAATCATGGGGCTCTTGGAGGCTTTAGAGAGGTTGTGATCGGAGTGCCATAGATTAGCATAGAGAATCAGGATGTTTGCAAAGGGTGTGCATTTGGCAAGTTTTCCAAGGCATCGTTTCCCAGCAGTGACACCAGGTCAACTGGGATACTAGATTTAGTACACAAAAATGTGTGTGGGCTCATGACTTGGAGGTCCTTGAGTGGTTGTGAGTACTATCTCACATTTATTGATGACTACTCAAGGAAGACTTGGATCTATTTCCCGAAGGCCAAGAGTGAGGTCTTCACACGATTCCAAGAGTTCAGAGCTCTTGTGGAGAACCAATCAAGAAAGAGGATCAAAGTCTTGCGGTCGGATAATGGGGGAGATTATTCCTCAAGATAGTTTGTATAATTTTGTGCACAACATGGCATCAGGAGACATATGACCATACCTTACAACCCCCAGTAGAATGAGGTTGTTGAGAGGAAGAATCAGGCCATTATCAGTGCAGCGAGATCTACACTGCATGATCAAAGTTTGCCTTTGTATTTGTGGGAAGAGTCATGTGCTACTCCAGTTTACCTACAGAATAGGAGCCCCCATAGGATTTTGGGGAAGATGACTCCTGAGGAGGCCTTCACTAATAGGAGGCTCGATGTCGAGCACGTCAGGATATTTAGGTGCTCGACTTTATCTCATGTCCCCTCGGAGAGGAGGACAAAGTTAGACCCCACAGCCCAGCAGGGGATTCTAGTTGGATACTCATAAGTGTCGAAGGCCTATCTCATCTACATTCCACCACTTAGGAGAGTGATGGTGAGAAGAGATGTCAAATTTGAGGAGGATAGGGATTTTGTGATATCTCTTGAGTCAAGAGTTGGAGCTCTGGATGATGCAGAGTTTCCAGTTGGAGTGTTAGAGGGAGCACAACCTCATATTTTGAGTACACCAGTATCAAGGGTGACAGGGTCACCATGCATAGCTTAAGGGTCACAATCAGAGCAGTTTCAGTCATATGGGTCATAGACTTTAGAGGGAGCACAGGCTTCAAGATCTAAGAGTGTTGAGACGAGTCCTGTGGCAGTCACTCTTGTGACCTTACTTCTCCATTGACCACTTCATGGAAGAGAATACCTAGATGGTTTCAGGAGACCCTAAAGGAAGCCAAGGAGAATATAGGAGAGCCCAAGAGCCATATCAAAGAGAGCAGGCCACCAGTCAAATTTGGAGCATACTTAGAACTTATGATGAGTATCAGGGATACTAATCCACAGACTTTTGCGCAGGCAATTGACCATCAGGTTTGGAGAGAGGACATGGTCGAGGAGTATGACTCCATTGTACGCAATGATGTCTGGGATGTGGTTCTGAGGCCAGTGGGGAAGTCAGTTATGACTTCCAAGTGGTTGTACAAGACCAAGATGGTTGCAGATGGTAGCATTGAGAAACATAAGGCCCGCTTTGTGGCACGAGGCTTCTCACATATTCAGGGAGTCGACTATGATGAGACTTTCCCACTAGTTGCGAGATACACTTCTATCGGGACTATCATTTCCATAGCAGCAGAGATGGGTTGGTGCATTCACCAGATGGATGTGAAAACTGAATTTCTGAATGGCTTTATTGAGGAGGAGGTGTACATAGAGAAACCATAGGGGTTTGAGGTGAGTGATAGGGAGACTCGCGTGTGTCTTCTGAGGAAGGCACTATATGGTCTAAAGCAAGCTCCTTGATCTTGGTATTCACGGATTGATACTTATTTGGTTCAAATGAGCTTCAAGAAGAGAGATGTTGATCCAAACCTCTATTTCATCATTAGGGGTGAGGACACACTCATTGTCATATTGTATGTGGATTATTTATTCATTACTGGAGCCAAGGATCTCATAGCTGAGTGCAAGTTGGGACTTGCATCAGAGTTTGAGATGAGTGATATCGGATTGATGCACCACTTTCTGAGTATGGAGGTATGGCAGGAGGAGGGTCACATATTTCTTAGGTAGGGGAAGTATGCAACATATATTTTGAGCAGATTTTAGATGGAGGACTACAGACCCATGTCTACACCTATGATCACCAATTGGAAGAAGCTTAGTGCTTCAGATATCTAGTTGGTGGATGCCATAGTATACAGGCAGTTGATCGGTTCACTTATGTATCTGGTTAACACCAAACCAGATATATGTTTTTTCGTGAACACACTCAGCCAGTACATGGTTGAGCCAAGGAGTGTTCACATGGTTGGGGAAAAACATGTCTTGAGATATGTTTTTGGGACAATGGACTATGGCCTAGACTATGTCAGGGGAGATGGAGTTAGTTTGATTGGCTACACAGATTCATACTAGGCAGGATGTGTTGCTGACAGGAAAAGCACCTCAAGGCATTGCTTCAGTTTTGGGTCAAGACTTGTTTCCTGGTTCAGCCGGAAGCAGAAGTCAGTTGCTTTGAGCTCGGCCGAGGCAGAGTATATGGCAGCCAGTCGGGCCAATTGCGAGGCCATTTTTCTTCGCAAGATGTTGGTTGGTTTATTTGGTCAGGAGATGTCACCGACTGTCATTCACTGTGATAATTAGAGTTTCATAAAACTCTCTGAGAATCCAGTGTTTCATGATCGATTGAAGCATATAGAGATCAGGTACCACTTCATTTGTGACTAGGTTCAGAGAGGAGCAGTTCAGTTGCAGTATGTATCTACAGATGACCAGGTTGCAGATATTCTCACCAAGGCCCTGCCACAGGGCAAGCATGTCTATTTCAGAGACAAGATGGGCTTGGTGAGGAACACCTTCCTCAGTAAGAGAGAGTGTTGATTTTTGTACCTTGGGAGGTGTTCCCCATTGTTGTGGGGTAATCTACCCTACGGACCAATAAGCTA
>SNQJ01S0233051.1:5637-19925 GCA_010110895.2 Picea sitchensis | reverse complement strand
CACAGCCCGCGTATACCCACAAAAGTTGCAAAAAATAAAAATTTGCAAGGGAATATTGACTTTTGGGTAGTTTCCTAACCAATTGACCGCCCATAGACCATCACCCAACCGAATAACTATCTTTTTTCCATATAAAATAAGGTTTTGGGGTCCCATTCCAAGGAGAAGCATGAAAGCAGTGAAACTCTACCCATTTCCTAATCCCCCCTTGCCCCAATAATTTGCAGCCACATTGTGGGCTTGAGCCAGAATTCCCCATTCTTTCCTTTTTTCCTCATCCATAAGCCTATGCCTATTCTCTAGAGAGAGGTGTGAGAAAAGAAGGATACGTGGAAGCAGTTGGATCTTGGTGAAGAGGAGCTCGGGATTGGCTTTGAGGAGCATTCATCGATCTCGTTTTGTAAGTGACTTTATGAGATTAATATAAAGAAGTACTTTTTTTGTCTCGCCATATGATGTGTTTTATCTTTATGTTCGATTTACATTTTTTTATGACATCTAACCCATTAATCCATATATAGAATGCATGTTCATAGTTTATTGTTTGTCTTTTGGTGAATGCAAGTCAGCCTTGGGAGGATATTTGCAGTAGAGAAGTGACTGAACGCATTGGGATTGACACCAGATGTGGAGGTTAAGGTAAGACTATCGGATCCCTATACTTTGTACTTTATATATGAATGTCGGATGTTGTCGGGATAATTTTTAAAATTAGGATATTTTAGACGGTTAGCTCTGCCTACACTTTAGAACCCTAGTGTAGTCCATAGGGGGGTTTTCCCACTATAGCAGAATTGGAGACCATACTGGGGAACCTCTAGGGTTTTTAGGGGATTTTTGTTTTTGGGTGTCTTTAATTGGCTTATTTACTGTTTTTTGAGTTTCAGTAAGTTTTTGTGTCTTTAAGGGATCCTGGTCTTCTATACCAGTACTCCCTGCCTGTGCTTGACTGTTAATTTTTCTTTTTAGAGAAGTCACAGAGGTGTACGCAGCCTGCAGCAGATCTTCATCCGTACATACACGCCCTATATTTGAATAGCCCACATACATATACAGGCTGCTAAAGTATCAGTTGTCTGCCTGTGTCAGGAAAATCATTTTTAAAGAATTGGAAATCATCCTCTTCCCTAAATGAAGCCATATTTCTCAGGGTTTTTCTTGATTTATCCCTAGTCTCTATTTCTTGTAGTCTTTGGCCTAGGTCTGACAATAGTTATCTTTTTATTTATCAAGATTCTTGTGTTTTCTTGATTAGGGTTTGAGGCAAGTTTTGTGAGTTATTCTGATTAACTTATTTAATATTGTCAGTAACTCTCTGCAAGCCACAGTACACTAGAAGTTGGTTTTTGGTCTTGTCTTGTCTTCACTTTTCCCTTTTTACTTGCTTTAGAAGAAAATAAAAGAATTTGTTTTCAAGTTTCTTATTTTGGAGCATAAAAAAAAGTTTTCAGTTTCTTGTTTGGTTAAGTAGTTAGGTTAGTTGTTTTTTCAGGAAGAAGAATTCTTTCTTAAGTTATTTACTGAATACTTAGGACTTTAAGTATCTTGTAGTCGAGAGAAATTCAGTTTTGAGTTTTTCATTTAAAATATCTTAGAGAGAAAATTTAGTTATAAAAGTTAGTTAAAGAGTGTTCAATTTGCAAATCTTTGTTTGTTGAAGAACAAGTAATTTTGTTTCCATCATTTGTTCTTCTCTTTCGTCTCTTGAAAAACACCATCATTTTCATTTTCATTCCTTTGAATTAAGATAAACCATTTAAAATTAACTCTTAATTGAAATTTATTAGACTTTGTGTTTGTAGGGTCCATCAACTAGATTAGTCTAGAGCCTTGATTTAGGTTGGAGAGAAAAATCTTCAAGGATACAAAACAAACATAGGAGTCTGTGCTACGGAGTGAAAAATTCTAGTAACGTGGAAACTATCCAAGACCCCCCTCTAACATAGGGGATAAACATGAGGTCACATGCAGAAAGGCAGCGGAGATAACCCCTCTAAATTCAGACCAATCATAGTGGAGGAATGCATATAGAGGACTTATCTTGGCATTACATTTATCGCATTTTCAAACGAGCTTCGTGGGTCTCATATTCGTTCGAGGTCCTCAGTAGTCTTCCGAAACACTTTCTTTCGATACTCTCGATAGGTTTTTGGATTGATACCCTTCTCATTGAGGTCCACCCGAATGTCGACTGTACCCTCCTGGTAGTTGTTCATGAGCTGGAAACATAGTTGCCTTTTATTTTAGGGACTTACACAGGTGACTTCGGGGGTATACCATAGTACCTAGGGAAAACATTGTGCCACGCTTTGAAGATTATACCTGGAGGGTGATTCCATGTTCGAGTTGCACCTTCACTGGTATGTTTCTCTAGTGTTGGTTGTTGTAACTGCTCTTCCAACTAGTAATACTGGTTTTCTTGTTGCTTCTCATAGGAAATTTTTCTAGTGCGTGTTTTGGTCTTCAACATTAGAAAGCCTTAGTGTGTCGTTGATCCTCTGATAGAGTGGAAGATCAAGAGATCCATTAGTCATGAAGGATTTTGGGCCTGCTACCGATTAACTTGGAGCCACTACTGCCACCGCAAAGGTGAAGACTTGACCAAGAAGGGTCATTTGAGGTGACCAGGCAACATGAAGTTGTACCCGAGCCATCTTAGACAGGAGAATATTCGTTTCCGGAGGGACCAACTATTTCTGACCTTGGAGCGAAATATCTCAGTCCATATAAATCTAAGATCACTCACTTGTCAGTGCCACTTTCGATATAGATTACCCCTCTAAGGGTAATGCATCACGAGCATCAGATAATCCTGCAAGCAGTGATGGAAGAAAATGTTGCTACTTCATCAAGGAGTCCTCATACTCCCTCTATGGTTGCCACAACTGGGGGAATTCCACCTCCTAACTCACCTTTGCAGGTTTGGGCCACTATGGTCTCGACCAACTCTACCTTGGGAAGTAGTATGATTCCATCCATGGTAGTAATCACTGCACCGTTTACACAGAGTGCGATGGGCCATCCATTTTCATACGGGATGCCAAGATTTGAAACAAACTCGGTCCTCTCCTACTCCACCTTACATACTTTGGGTCCAGGGAAAGGGATATTTAACGCTCCTCTACAAGGGTCTATGGGGGGCACTTCAGCCCCCTATAATGCTTTCCCTTACGGCAGGTTTCATATATATTTGTTGTCCCCCTCACTTGTAGGTGCTTCTCAAAAACCCGTCTGGTCGACCATGAACTACAACATGTTCAGAGAAGGTATTCAAGGACCTTATTCTAGTACCAAACTAGTGGGTTCTTTGCCATTCTCTTTATTTGGCGCATTTGGTAACAACACATTCTCGTTAGCTTCCATCTCGGTCGGGGGACACCCTATTTTTGGATCAAAAAATCCTACGCAGGGTACTATTCCTGCACAGGGGGTACACACTTCTGAAGGACTTTGGAATCCATGGTAGGGATCAGTTCCCTCGTCAAGGATGTCGACCGGGGGAAACCCCTTCCATGGACAATGTAACCCCAGGTCGGATCGGCAAGGGCAAACCCTTTCCAAAACATTTGGAACACTACATCGGGACCAATCCCTTCTCATCCCTCAACGTCCTACTACAGGATTCAACTGATGACGTCTCAACAAGCACAACATCTGAATGTTGTCCTAGGCCACGATTTTTACCAGAACCCAGCCAATAGCCTAATTTTTCCTGGAAACCTGGTGCCAATCAAATCCTACGCTCCTATCCTCTTGTACATACTCAAAAACCTAAGCTACTATTTCTGGAAACTTTGCATTTGTCAGACTTGTCAAGACTATTGAATGACCCAATCTGTCACAATCCACGTTGGCCTGCTATGCCCACCAAGTTTCCCTCAAGAATTCTTAAGTTTGAAGGCAAGCCTAATGAAGATCTAGGTGATCATGTGACCACATTTTACCTATGGTGCGCATCCAATGCTTTAAGAGATGACTCCATCTAGTTGCATCTATTTCAACACACTCTTATTGGGAGTGTTATGAAATGGTACATCGAACACGATTGCTCAATATACTCTACTTTTGGTGAATTGGCAATGGTTTTCTTAAACCATTTTCAATTACATGTGAGATACAATGGCGGCACAAAATTTCCAGCCAACTTTGAGTAGACAAAGGATGACCATATCTTGGATCACATCTGAGAATGGCAGCGCTGGAAGAGTTTGATTAAAGTACCATTTCCACCAACATTCCTGCAGGAATGGTTCCTTAAGTCTTTCGTACCCCAGTTATCCAAGGATGTATCAATGTTGAGGGTATTTTCAGAGGAAGAAGTGATAATGAGAGCTCAATAACTAGAGTTGATTTACTCTTAGTCTGGTTTGATTTATGAAGTTTTTCTAGATGCACCACAATCTATTCTTGATAAGACCAAACATAAGTCTAGACCACATGCTGACGACATTGTTGGTTCAACGCAAGCAAATCCAACTGATCCACTATCAAACCAATTGCAATAATTGTTGATACAGAAGACAGTGGCCAACCCAGCTCCTAGTTAGGCTACTCCCCCTACTGAGATGTTGGATGTACACATCGTGAAATTGAAAAACTCAAAGGCCAACCAATAGGCCGAAGGGAAGAAAAAACAGTGAAATAAGGGTAAGGGGATAAGAAACCCACGAATAATGTTGGCAGGGGAAACACAGAGAAAAAGAAGTTGAAGTATCTGTGCAACCTTTGTGTAGAATACCACCTGACTCACCTATTCCCTTGACTCGCAGAGGCCCAAAAGTTATTGGAACAACAATAGCCTGCAATGATAACGAACCCATTTCCTCATGGGAAACATTTAACTCAAGCCTCTACGAATGAGGATGGGGGAAGTCAGGGACCCCCTTCGTCGTCTAGAAATCCCTCAACTTTGAATGTTTATATGTTGAAAGGTCAATCTGAGATAGCTACTAGGGCACATGATTATGGAAATCCAAGTACTACCGAAAAGGGAAAAGAAGTTGAAAACCCATCTATTCCTCTCCAAATCGAGAGAACGATAGGTAAAATAATGACACGCATCCTGAAAGGGGTGTTCAAGAAGGCTTCACATAATCCAAACACGAGGGTCATCTAGAACTACTCTATGGTGGAAGATTTGTCACAAACCCCTTGCATGATGTATTCTTTGGAGGTCCTCCAGAGCTGCCCTTCACAGAGAAAGGCTCTACTAGCTTCGTTAGGATCCGCTGAGACATGTAATCTGGGAACTATCATGCTTGATACAACCGACTTGAAACCTCGTCTCCCATACCATGTTGTATTTTATATAGTAGTGGCTCACCCCATGAAATCGTCTACCTGGAATATTTTTCGTACAACGGTTGATGAGGGCACATCGACATGCGTGATGTCATTGGTGTGTTGGAAGGCCATTGGCCAACCCATTTTGTCTCCTTCACCTACTCTTATTACGACTTTTGATGGTCATTCTTTCAGACCACATGGAATCATTCCTTCTTTCCTCATGCAGTTAGGAGGGAAGACAGTATGTGTCGAAGTTGAAGTTGTCGATACGCCTCTCAACTACAACCTCCTGTTAGGAAGGAGTTGGACATATTCCATGCATGCAATGGTTGCTACAGTTTTTCGGGTCTTATTGTTTCCACATGAGGTTTGAATCGTGACCATTGATCAATTGTCCTTCTCCAGACCTGACNCTTATTACGACTTTTGATGGTCATTCTTTCAGACCACATGGAATCATTCCTTCTTTCCTCATGCAGTTAGGAGGGAAGACAGTATGTGTCAAAGTTGAAGTTGTCGATGCGCCTCTCAACTACAACCTCCTGTTAGGAAGGAGTTGGACATATTCCATGCATGCAATGGTTGCTACAGTTTTTCGGGTCTTATTGTTTCCACATGAGGTTTGAATCGTGACCATTGATCAATTGTCCTTCTCCAGACCTGACCCTTCATCGGGGGCATCCGTGGTCCCGATGATTCATAATCCATATCCTGATATCATCAACGTGGGGTTGCTTTGTGCCCACCTCTCATGGGTACTTTCAATTACCCACCTCCTTTCAGCGATGTCAAAATGATATTGGTTGTCCTCGACCAACCTAAGGCTTAAATATTTCCTGTGTCGTCGTTCTACAAGAATTACTTTAATGATTTGTGGATTCTTCCTTCCCCATCATCCATGATAGAAGGGATAGGGCACCATTGCATGTCAATTCCATTGTCCGCAGCAGAAGTTGCATACTCCATAGTCCAGCAAGCCTGAGTCGACCCTGATCCGACTCCTGCACAAGAGTTAGATCCATTTCTTGAGCCTTCCTGGACTCAAGGTTCCCTTGCCACTATTGATTCCTTAGAATTGGTATTTCCCTCGGATGAGGTGATTTTAGAGGCATTGACTGGTCCAGATAGATGCTGGGATGATCTCCATCATAAATCATATTTCCTCCCAGAGTTAGGAAGAATAGAGGAAGGAGAATTGTTTTTTACTATGACTGGAGATAGGTATTTTCCTATCAATCCTCTGGCTAAGCATGCAATTTATGCCAAGGAAAATATGGAAACCATCACTAAAATGATACCTATTAATATCTCCAGAACCCCTGGCATTGTGTATAATGTCTTCATCAGAGCAGATTGTTCCCCTTATGAGATTCAAATCCATACAGATTTATTAAAATAATTCCACAACATTTTTTCCTGGTCTTACGCTAAAATGCAAGGCATTGATACAATAATCGTTGAACATGAAATTACAACTTACACTGACACCAAGCCAGTTCGGTAGAATCTTCGTCCGATTAATCCTCGAAAAGCAGCAGCTATTAAGGCTGAAGTAGAGAAACTACTCAAAGTTGGTTTCGTCTACCCCATCCAATTGACTCAATGGGTGTCAAATCTCATTCCAGTCAACAAACATTAGGATACGATTCGTGTATGTATGAACTTTTGTGATTTGAACAAGGCCTATCCAAAGGATAATTTCCCCACCCCATTTATTAACAAGATTGTCGATGAATGCGTAGGCTGCAAGGTATTTTATTTCATGGATGGTTTCTCAGGATACAATCAGATATAGATCAAACCCAAGGACCAACATAAAACAAATTTTATCCATCCGTGGGATACATTTTCTTATCAGAAGATGCCTTTTAGCCTAAAGAATGATGGAGCCACTTTTCAGTGGGCCATGTATTTTTCTTTCCATGATCTCAAACACCTAGTCGAGGCTTACCTCGATGATTTAGCGTCATGATATCATAACAGAGTTGATCATCCCACACACCTCCAACTTATATTTGAGTGATGTCGCTACTATCATATTCGCTTGAATCCAAACAAATGCATTTTTTTCATGACGTCAGGTCGTATGTCAGGTTTTATAGTTTTGACAACATGGATCATGGTCAATCCTTTAAGTTTGAGGCAATAGTTTAGTTTCCTCCCTCATTCACAATCCCTCATCTTTAGAGTTTACAGGGAAAAGATAAATGTTTACAGTGTTTCATCACAAACTATGTCGAGATCACAAAAGGGTTCATGTGTTTACTAAAGAAGGGAATTCCTTTCCATTGGTACGAAGCCTCTCAATGCTCTTTCGAAGCGTTGAAATGTTCCCTCACGTCTTCCCCCTGCTTTGGCCACCCAATTATAATAAATATTTCTTATTGTATTTGGCTGCTGCAGAGTCGAACGTCGGCATGGTCTTGGTTCAAGAGGACGACTTTATTGAAGAGAACATTATTTACTACCTGAATTGAGGCCTGGTTGGACCATAACACAACTACTCCCATGTTGAGAAACTTACATTGGCAGTAGTTCATGCTATCCAACGGTTCCATCACTATATCATGTTTCACAAGACCACAATCATTGGTATTGTGAATCCATTCCAATATGTGTTGACACGACGTGTAATCAAAGGAAATATTAGTAGATGGATAGTTATCCTCTAGGAATTTGACTTAGATTTTGTTTCGGAAAAATCCAAAAAGTCATTGGTCTTTGTGGAACTCATCTCAAAACGTTCGGTCGAGTCAGGTGATGTTACGCCTGAAGAGTCGCCTATTAAAGGAGACATGTTTTTGATCGCATCTTTGGATCCCTGGTATGGAGATATACTATTCTATCTCCATAATTTGAAGTGCCCCACCTCTGCTTCTCGTGATGAGCATTGACACATATGCCATCAAGAAAAATACTCTCTTATTCTCAAAGATACTTTGTATCATCGAGGTATATATTGAATTCTTTGTCGATGTCTCACCCATGAAGAAGTGAAACTCATTCTTAATGGCTGCCACACTAGAGAATGAGGTGGTCATTTGTCTGGGTTGGCAATAGCCCAAAATATTCTACGAGTCGATTACTATTGGCCAATGTTAATCAAATATTGCATTGAATCGGTCAAGAAGTGCCACCCCCGTCAGATCTTCTCACGAAAGATGAGGGAACATCCTTCTCCCATGTTTCCCATCATCACAGTTGGCCCCTTCACCAATTGGGGGATTGACTATACTACATGCCACCCCCCTTCAGCCAGGGGGTACCTCTATATCATCTTAGTAGTAGACTACTCTACCAAGTGTGTCTAAGCTATGTCGACGTTCAAGGATGATCGAGAGACAGAGGCTCTCTTCTTGTTTAATCGGATAATAGCAAGGTTCGGTGTCCCAAAGGAGATTGTCATTGACCATGGAAGTCACTTTCAGAAAAAAAAATGATGTCTGAATTAACATCAAATCTTAGGTTGAGGCAAGAACACTCATCACCTTATTACCAACAAGTGAATGGTCAGGTGGAAGCTGTGAATAAGTCACTCAAGACCATTCTACAGTGAATGATCGATTCGTCCAAGTCAAATTTCCATTTGATGTTATACTCAACATTATGGGCCTACCGAACGTCTATAAATACTACCACTGGTTTCTCACCTTTTCAACTTGTTTACAGGTTGGAAGTAGTATTGCCTATAGAATGATAGATCCCATCTCTTAAGTTGGTTGTACAGTTATTGCCAGACATTTCACTGCTTAAGGAATGCTTACTATATCTCAAGCAGCTCAATGAGAAATTATGTGATGCAGCCTTGGATAATGAGGCTAACAAGCAAAGAGTCAAGTGTTAGTATGATCGGTCGATTCATCCTCAGATTTTATCTGAAGGTGACCTTGTCCTAGTCTATGACCAAGATAAGGATCCCCTGGGGGTAGTCAAGTTCAAACCCACGTGGTTCGGACCGTTCATCGTGAAGGAAGTATTAAATAAGGTCTCTTATCACCTGGTTTATTTTGAAGGGAACTCTTTAGTGGAGCCTAGAAATGGGCTCTACCTTGAGAAGTATTATTGATAGGTGGGTCGCCTTGGGTGACTTCTTGTATATATGTATAGTTCTTATACATTTTTAGTTTTTGTATTTTTGGTCTTATCAACGTGTCATTTTAATGTCATATTTTTCACTGTGGAAGATGTCAAGTGAATCAAACATGTTCATTGGATTTTTGAACGATGCTAGACAACACACTCGGAGGCTTGCTTCTGTAGCTTGGGTGATTTTCACACCTCAAGGCCAGTTGTTATCTTCTAGAGGTATTTGTTTATGTGATGCCAAAAAAAATGTCAACAAATATAGTGTAGTAATAGAGATGCTTGATGACACCTTGTTGCATGGTATCTCTTACCTTCGGGTCTACTTAGATGCATAATTGGTTCTGTCCTAGTTAAATGGGGTTTACCCCATTTATGATCCTACTCTACATCGATGATTCCTTAGGGTATGTCTCTTAGAACGTTGTTTTGATTACATTACATATATCCAGGTTCCTAGGAGATTGAATCAAATGACAGATACTCTAGCTAATAAAGTATTAGATTGGCATATTGCACACATGTAAAGAAAAAGAATACACATACACTTGTAAATACATTTGTAAATAAATGTAATCCATAATACATAAAAATATGTGTGTGTGTGTGTGTGTGTATCGAAAGTATCGGAGTACATAGGTGGGTGCAAGTGCCTCAAAAAATAATGAGTCTGGTATATGCCCTAAAAAATATACAAAGAGTTCCCTCGACACAAAAAAGGTCCATCCTAAGCTAAGAACAAGACCAGTTGGCCCTGCCATAGTGGAGTACAGCGTTTTCCAAACATCAAAATAGTTGAACCCAGGTTCCTAGCATCCCAACCACATGATGTTTCATATATGGTGGGAGATCCTCAATCTTGTCCATAGTCACAGTTCGAGTGAGTGTGGACAGGTTCCGCTCCACTCGTCTCAAAACTTTCTCAACCTCTCCGGCTGGAGGTACCCCTGCTATTGTTGTTGGTCCGATGATTGTTGTTGTTGCCTCTGGTCATGGATGACACCTACTCCATGAAAAATTAGCTGGACACACTGGTCCCACATCTGTACATAATAGATACATAGTTTTCAGGTTCTCTAATACACATAAAAATGATATATATAAAATAAGTCAAAAATTTAAAAAAATTTAAAAAGAAAAATGTACATAATTCTCCTCTCTTTGGTCCGAGAGGTACGGGCATGTCAGGATCTCCAGAGAAGTTGATCCTACCATAGGGTTAGTCCTCTATAGTCAGAATCTGTCGATACCACTAATAAAAAAATGTATCATCTAAGGCCTCGATGGTCCTCGTTCCCCCCTATCATGACAACAATGTTTCCCACATGCACACTGCTGGGAAGGAGGCCACATGCCCCCGTATTGTCTATCTAGGACTAAGACTGGGTCACCTCTCTAAGAAGAAAGTGAAAAGAACAATATCGAAACCAAATTTATTGTTGTTCCTCTTGGCTATATGTTATATTCTTTGCATGTGTTTGTGGGAGGGCGTCAGGTTCTACAATTGCGTCTGATGATCCCTCTAGTAGTTATCTTTGTGTCATTTGCAGGTTTTGCTATTTTTTGTGGATTTTTCTATTTTTAGCAGTTTTCTAAATTAATCTTGGATTAAGGGATTAGGGTTTTTGTATATACGAAATACCTAAAAACATTGTATATATTGTATGGTGAATGGTGAAATTCGATATAATGAATATAAGAAAGGTTTTCCCTGGTTGAGGGTTTCCGGTATAAATATTTATGTACTATATGAATGAGCCATTGATTAATTTCTATTTTTCTTAAGAATCTATATGCATTTCTTTACTTCACAGGTTTAAAACTTACATGTGGTATCATAGCTGGTTTTTGGATTCAGAGGTATGCCTTTGTTGCTGAGGGTTTGGCTCAGTCTTGATATATCAAGTTTATATTAGGTATGTGATAAACCTGGGTTTAGTAGGAGCTTTTGCAGTGGTGATTCGAGTGTAGAAAGAGGAATGGCGACCTCTTCTAGAATCGAGATAGAGAAGTTCAACGGTAAAAACTTTGAGCTATGGAAGATCAAGATGGAGGACCTTCTTGTAGACAAAGAATAATGAATTGTTGTGGATCCTAGTACACAGCCTACTGGTACACCATCTACTAGCACACATGCTACTGGTACACAACCTACTAGTACACAAGATACTAGTACACCACCTACTGGTATGTCGAAGGAAGATTGGGAGAAGTTGGACAGAAGAGCAAGGAGTATTATTCGACTCTGCCTGGTAGATTCAGTGTTGTTGAATGTCTCGGGAGAATATACAACCAAGGAACTATGGTATAAGTTGGGGAATTTGTATCAATCAAAGTCCCTGGTAAACAAGTTGTTTCTTCGAAAGAAGTTGTAACATCTTAGGATGGAAGATGGAGATTATGTGACAAAACATCTAAATTCCTTTAATACTTTGGTAATTCAACTTGTCTCTGTTAATATTACAATTGCATAAGAAGATAAGTGTATTACTGTGTTATGTTCTTTTCTAGACTCTTGGGATAATCTAGTTGTAGAAATTGGTAGTACCACTCAATCTACATTGAAGTATGACAATGTAGTTTCATCCTTGTTATCTGAAGATATGAGGCGGAAAAGCATGGATAGTCATAGAATAGATGCTTTATTTGTAAGATGTCATACCCAAGATAGGAATCCTGGTAATCATTTTGGGTGGAGACCTAAATCTACAGGTATATCTAAGTCTCCAGGAAAATATTTGAGGAAATGTTGGAAGTGTGGTAAAACAGGGCATTATAAGAAAGATTGCAAGTCTAAGAAGGTTGAAAAACCAAAGGGATCTCATAGTACCTCTTCCACAGAGGCAAAAACCTCCATTGAAGAAGGAGGTGATGTTTACCTAGCATCTACAGGTACACATGAAGACCGTGATGTATGGTTGATCGACTCAGGTGTGTCATACCATATGAATCCTCATAGGGAGTGGTTCTCTGAATATGAAAAATACGATGGTGGTGATGTATTCCTAGGAGATGACCCGATGGCCAGAATCATGGGACGTGGAAGGGTTAAGTTGTTTCTAAATGATGGAAGGATTAGAACTCTCCCTGGGGTTCTTCACATTCCAAAAATTTCCAAGAGCCTAATATTTGTAGCCAAGTTAGATGATGCAGGAGTGGATATTTCATTTGGAAAGAACACTTGGAAGATGGTATGAGGAGAAATTGTGTTGATGAGGGGAATTCAGTGTGAAGATCTATGCAAGTTGTTGGGAAGAACTTATACTAATGGGTGTAACAGTTTTGTTTTCCTTGAGTAGACAAATAAATAAGACAAGACCAATATCGTCCCTCAAAAGAACACCATGTTGTGGCATCAAAGACTGGGGCATATTGGAGAAAAGGGCCTTTGAACACTACACGGTAAAGGAATGGTTGAAGGTATGTCTAACTTCATTCTGGATTTTGATTTATGTGGACATTACATATATGGTAAACAAAATCGAGTAAGATTCCCATCTGGTGCTACAAGAGGAAAGGGGATCTTAGAGTTGATACACAAACATGTGTTTGGACCTATGCTTGTTCCATCACTAGATAAGTCTGTGTATTATGTTTCATTCATAGATGATTTCTCAAGGAACACATGGATTTATTTTCTTATAAATAAATATGAGGTATTTGATAAATTTGAAGAGTTTAAGGTTCTGGTAGAAAATCAAACAGATAAGAAAATAAAGGTATTGAGAACAGATAATGGTGGAGAATTATGTGGAAATGAATTCAAAGAATTATGTAAGAAGTGTGGTATAGCAATGCAAAAGACTACTCCATATACTCCTCATCAGAATGGAGTTACAAAAAGGATGAATAGGACATTGATGGAAAAAGAAAGGAGAATGCTCAACGGTGTCGAGTTAGGACAAGAATTTTGGGTAGAGGCAGTGGGTACAACATGTTACCTAGTCAATCAATCACCTTCATCAATGTTGGATGAAAAAACTCTACACGAGGTATGGACTGAAAAGAAACCCTCTCTTCAACATCTTAGAGTGTTTGGTTGTGATGCTTATGTACATGTTCCAAAGGAAAATAGGAATAATATGGATAAAAAATCTGAAAAGTGTATCTTTATTGGTTATAAAGATGGTGTGAAAGGTTATAATCTTTGGAACCCATAAACTAAGAAGATTGTTTATAGTCAGGATGTTATTTTTAGAAAGGTAAAAGATGTGTCCAAATAAGAATTCCTACCAAGGCAAGAGGAACCTGAGAATATAGAGCTAGAGTTGGATGATGCAAAATCTGAATCATCTAAAGAAGATGAAGCAAAAGAAGAAGAAGAACCTCATACCCCAGTATTGAGGATATCAGTAAGAGAAAGAAGGAAGCCATAAAGGTATAGTCCACCTGATTTGCGTTCCAATTTTTCTTTATCTATTACTGATGATGATCCCAGAACTGTTAGGGAAGTAGTGAATTCATAGGATAGTAAACTATGGAAGAAGGTCATGGTTGAAGAAATGGATCCCTTGGATAAGAACGCGGTATGGGATATAGTTGAGTTGCTAGCTGGAAGAAAATATGTTGGTAGCAAATGGTTGTTTAAGAAGAAGTTTAATGAATAGGGAAAAGTGGAGAAATACAAAGCTCGGTCAGTAGCAAAAGGTTATTCCTATGTAGAGGGAATTGACTTTGGTGAGATTTTTTCTCCTGTTGCTAAGTTAACTTCTATTAGATTTATTTTATCTATTGTTGTTTCTTTTGATCTTGAAGTGGAACAGATGGATGTGAAGGCAACATTCCTACATGGGGATCTAGAAGAATAAATCTACATGAAGCATCCAGAAGGCTTTGTAGTAAAGGGAAAGAAATAGTTGGTCTATAAGCTAAAGAAGTCACTATATGGTCTGAAGCAATCACCTGGGATGTGGTACCAA
>SNQJ01S0233049.1:0-13961 GCA_010110895.2 Picea sitchensis | reverse complement strand
ACCAATTGTCCTTTTTGTGAGAGCGCATCAACTTCTACATTTTGTTTTTGTTTTCTCTAAAAATTTGTGAATGAGATGAAGTCAAATAGAGAAACTACCTCCTTCAGTTGATCCCCTATCGACCTTAGGGATATGTTTAAGATTTAACAGTGCCCCCTATCCACCAAATAACCAAACTAGAGTTTCCATAAACATGTTGTTTGATGTTCATTTCCATAGATTTTTTTAGAAGGATTTTCGAGGCCAAGAATTATGCATTGTTATTTAATCCTCATGCTCCCTAAACCTTCTACACCCCCAACACTAGTGCAGTTCTATGGTCATTGTGGTTCTCCATCAAAGAAGCCCCACTCATGGCTTTTATTTATAGCCAGATCAACCAAATGATTATATTTGTTTACTTACAATCATTCAACTTTATGAAGTAATTGCTTTGATTCATAGATATCATTGAAGGGGTAGAATAGTTCTCTCCTCAAATACCATTGAGTTCCTTTCCAACTAAAGTACCCATATAGTCAAGCAAGGTACTGCTTCAAATTCTCTTAGTTCCTTTTTGGTCATCCAACACATTAAATAATCCTCCACTAAATCACATATCCACCCATTCTTAACTTTGGTTAGAGCCTCCACTTTAGACCAAATTTTCGTAGTGTATGGACAATGTACAAGTAATTTATTGTTTATTCACTATCTCTATAGAAAATACAAATTCTTGAGGTCTGTCTAGCTCTTTTCTCCATAATATCTCATCTTAGAGCCTTATTTTTTTTTTATGGAAAACCACATGAAAATGTGTTTTTTATTTGGGGCCTTTATCCTTCACAATATCTTCCTCCACCATTTTGGTTGATCAATCCCTAAATGAAAAATTGCACGGTACTCCAATTGTATTATGCACACACCCAAGGTTTGGTTTCTTGAGAGGCATAATTCCACTAGACTTTGGGCGGCTTAAAGTGCTTAGAGATCTTGTCCTGGGCTATAATATGCTCTCGAGTTCTATTCTAGTTCAAGTTATTGCCAATTTGAGTAAATTGATGTACCTAGATATTAGTGAAAATATTCTCACTGGGAGGATACCAGAAGCCATTTCCTATTTGAATCAATTGACGAACCTATATCTTAGTGGAAATATGCTCACTGGGAGGATACCTGAATCCATAGGAAAGCTTCAATCCATTCGTGACAACGAATTGAATTTAAACAACTTAATTGGACAAATACCCAAATCCATAGGAAATCTTCAATCTCTTTGTTCCATTTCCTTAAGAGTAAACAACTTATCCAGACAAATCCCGCGTAACATAGGTCAATTGAATAATCTTAGTTCTTTATCTTTTGATAAAAATAATATAATTGGACAAATCCCACATAGTATAGTTCAATTGAAGAGTCTTATTGATTTATATCTGAATAATAACAATATAATTGGACAAATCCCACATAGCATAGGTCAATTAAAGAATCTCAATTATTTATATTTGAATAATAATAAATCATTGGACAAAATCCCACATAGTATGGAGTCAATTCAAAGTTCATTGATTTGTTTGAATATAATAATATAACATGGAAAATCCCACATAACATAGGTCATTTGAAGAACCTCACTTCTTTATATTTGAATAACAATAATTTTTCTCGTGGTACAATTAATAGTGTCAATGGTTTGGTTTCTCTAGAATCATTGGGCGTGTCATATAACTCATTTAATGGATCTTTGGACATAGGTTTGCCACTTTATTTAACTTACTTTGTTTCTCACTCTAATCACTTTTGTGGTGCTTTTCCATCAATTTTGGCTAATTGCACTCAACTTGAACTATTGGATTTTAGGGGAAATAGATTAATAGGGGAGCTTCCTTTGCACGTTGTAAATTTTTCTAAGTTGAATTTCCTAAGTATGACATATAATAATCCCCATGGTGATATTACTCAATGAATAACAAATCTCACCAATTTGCAAATTGGGTTATCAACAATAAGTCAATAGGAGAATACCATCTAATATTGAGTGCCTCAAAGGATTCAAAGTCCATAAATCTTTTAGGGATATATATGATGGTAATACACTTTATTAGAAATAAGGATTGACATGAAAGGAAGTGTGTGTATTTTTCCATATGTGTTGTAGACAAATACAATACTTGATTTGTTGAGCAATAATCTTATGGGAGAAATCCCTATAAGCATGGGTACTCTGAGTGGCTTGTAATTGTTGAATTTCTCTAGGAATGAATTGGATGGAAAAATACATGTGTCTCTTGGTAACATATCTACTTTGGAGCAACTAGACTTGGCCCAAAATAGTTTGAGTGGATGCATTCCTCAAGAGTTCTCTCAATCATCTTGGTTGAGAGAACTCTTGAGGAATGCATGCACTCAAATTATTTTGGGCCAATCCCAACATGCAAGTAATTCAACACATTCAATGAAGCTTAATTTCAAAGGGAAATAAGTGTGTATGCGGGTATTATTTACAACCATGAAAGCACCAAAAGCGAAGTCAAGCGAGGAATGATGATAGTCAGAGTAATGTTAAAGAAGGATGGTTGAGGCATGTGGATGAAAACATGGAATTGATAGCATTGGGGATGGGAATGGGTATTGGATTTGGGGGAGTTGTTGATATGTTCTTTACATGGGAGAAAGATAGAAGTTGGGTGGTGCCCCTAATAAACGATCATTTTATGGAGTGTACTGATTTCTTAAATAAGAGACACCTAAAATTCTACCATTACCCCCATAAAACCAGTTTATTATGAATTATTGTATTTTTTCCAAAAGTAAATTTTTTAAGTATAATTCTTATGATTATGTTGTATTTAGAATAAAATTGAATATATATATACATTTACATTAATTATAAATTATTATATTTCGTTTCAAAAATAAATTAATAGACATAAAAGTGAATATATACACAATTTAAAAATTAATATCATTCAATTATGTTATGATTTGAAATGCATACAACCTTTTAATATCACTATAAAATTATACATGGATTTTTTACATGTGTATATATACATAATTTAAAAGTAATATCGCGGTATATGTTATGATTTGAGATATATGTGTCTATATATATACACACTTGAAATGTATACAATCTTTTAATATCACTATAAAATCATACAAGGTTATTTACTTTTTTATGTTTCTCTTTAATATAGGGTATGGATCTAAAAACACATTTAAAATTTATTCAAATAAAAATGAGATTTTGAAAAAATGTATATATATGTGTTTTTACACATCACACAATAACAAATACAACAATAATTATGTAAAGTAAATAAAATGACGTAAGTTGTTTACTTAAATCATGGAAAAAGTGCCCAAACATAAGGTTTTGTGGTTGATAATTTAGATATGTTTTATTTGGCATTGAGTGTTTTGATTCCTATTATGTTTGGTAAACAAATATTAGTTCTTCTTATAAACAAGTTTAAGGTAGTTTATTGAATAATTAATTTTTTCATTTCAAATAATTCATTTGGTTTGTGGTTGGATACAATGTTCAAATCCTCACAACCAATAACAAAGCATGTTAAGGTGATCTCAAATAATAACATTGATGACATAATTTATTAACATATAGCTTAAAATTAAAAACCATCGTACCAAAGTGTTAATGCATAAGCTTCTTGAGTGGTATTAATGCATAGGTTTTTTTACATTTGAATTAATGCACATATTACCTCCAAAGTGGATGGTTCCTTCTAAAATGCACATATTACCTCCAAAGTGGATGGTTCCTTCTAAAAAAAAATTACTTTATTCAAACTTCAATAATTCGAGAATCATTATTGTTGAAATAAACTTATTTTTGTATTACATTTACCTTTTTCTAAAATTTAAAATTAATATTAGTTATTATCATAAACCCATAAAAAATTGTCCTTGGTAGATTTTTTTCTTTTAATAGTGTGTAATACTTTATTGTACAACAAAATGTTAATTAAATTTAATATTTGCTATGTAATTAAATTTAATTAATAATAAATAATAGGTATATCCAATGGCTAAGGGGAATCTTCATTATATTATATTGTAGAGGAGGTTGTGTTACTTGGATAAGCATTTTTTATTTTTTGTAACAACCCACAGTGTTCTAGAATGGCATGGCGCATAACAAGTCTTGATTTTTTTTTTTTTAAGCGGGAAGAATTATAGCGACAAGCAGTCCAACCAATACAACTCAGCAGCCGAACCTAGCGCCGCGCAATTAGACGGCTTATACAAGCCTAAACGACCTAGCATACTAGCACATCATACAACTAGATGCAACATACAAGATCAATCCCGGACCAAAATAAAAGCGACTACCCGCCCATCCTACCTTAAAGGTTAGGACCTCGGGGACACATAAGCAAATGTCTCAAGCCCAAGTTCCCATCGATTTGACCATTTAAAGTCTCAAGGTTGTAGGAGTACTGCTTGAACAAGAGTGTCTACGTCCTGCTTTCGACACAAACCAAGATAAATCCTACTAAGCTAAGGAAAATCAATGGACCAATAGCACACAACTGACATCAACGACACAAGTAACATGAACCTTCAATGCGAGCGATAATTAGCAATCATTGATTCAACATTTGCATGCTTGAACAAATAAACCACAATGAATTCGATGGTGGTGGCCTTTCAGCATTGCTGTGAGATAAATATAAACATTTAGATATTACTTCAATCAACATAGAATTTATATAGAAAAAAAAAAACCTAGAAGAGCAATTCTATTTAAATTCCATTCGCGTTATTTAATCAGCCATTCATCAAAATAAAATTTGAGGCATTAGAAGTGATATACCTTCCAGGGTCCTTCAATTAATCATGCATACATCATTTCAATGTAACAATGACTACAATTATTCAACTTAGCAGTTTAAAAAGGATTGGCTCATAAAACTACAACTTGTAATACATCCTTCTAACTTCTGCAAATCATAGAGTTTATTCTCCATTAAATCTTTTTCATCATAATCCATTAACTTCCTACATCATGAAAATATTTTCATTGATGAGTTAATACAACCTTGTACATAATTTTTATCATTAAGAATTCATGTTATACACTGTTATACAATCATGGAATTATAAGGATTGTACAATCGTAAAACACAAGTTATTTAAAAACAGAATGTAAGATCATGGTTTGTTATAATATTGAACAATTAGTCTTGCATAAATTAGATTCGGAAGGAAGTGCACTTCTAAATATTTGACTTGCCATAATAATTATTATGAATCTAACTATTATGAGTAATAGCCAACCATTAAATTGATTATGTATTTAATCGTTAATAACGTATAGAGTGATCTGTTAAGAATTTATTGTTATGAGTAATAATAATTATTAACTATTATGAATCTAACTAATAATAATAAATTAAATTCCATCCTATTCTAACATACATTTTATCCTAGGAATTCCCAACCAAAAAAGGGTATCTGAGATGAGAAGAAATTTTATCCTAGGAATTCCCAACCAAAAAGGGTATCTGAGATGAGAAGCAAGCAACAAGAATTACGATCCCTAAATTGAGTTTACTGGGGTAAATTTTAAAACCATTAAAACTGAAACAAAATCCACGGTGATAAAGTTCCCTGGGATTCATCCCTAATTACAAGCCCCCAGGTTCAAGATGTTGAATTTTAACAATGCTACAGGGACAAATTTAATTGGAAAACTTCACAGCTGGGTGAAAGAATAATAAAATTAAGAGAAATTAATTTAATGTGCAATTAAAAGGGAAACCTCCAGGTTTCCAAACTTGGAGGGAACACCATTACCTGTCACAAGCTGCGCAAAGGAAAAAGTTGAATTGCTAACTAAATCTATCCAACAGTTTCCTTTCCTTTAATAAAGGGTGCTATCATAATGGGTTCAAGATAATTTCTCTCTAGGTCTTCACAACCAATACTGTGGCAGCTGTAATGTGGTCCGTGCAAGAAATCAATGAAAACAATATGACACCTTTTACCTAAAAAGCATGAAGTTAATAGAATAAGAAGACTCATGTTGAAAGCTTATTTTTATATTTCCTTTTTATCTTTCCCATCAACCCACACCTCCTTTCTTTTCAAGCGTGTGAAATATGAATTCATTTTGGATACAAGGAAATCGCAGAATTGGAGGCGGAGGCTTATAATCAATGGACTTACCATTGCTATGCTCCATAACAAAATGATCTAATGACCCTGTATCCCATGTTACTTTGGAATTCGTAAAGCTTATCATGAAGAATGCTTTCGTATCCATTAAGACGAACTTGTCCAAGTATATCGTAATGTCCAAACCTCATCTTAAAGGAAGTCTTAGGGATGTCGTCCTCCTTGATCCATAACTAGTGATACCCCAATCTCAGGTCGATCTTCAAAAACATCGTTTCTCCCTTCATTTGATCAAATAGATCGTCAATCCTTGGCAACAAATACTGATTATTGATCGTTTCTTTGTTCAATTAACAATAGTCAATGCAGAGTCTCCATGACCCATCCTTCTTCCATATGAAAATAATAGGTGCACCCCAAGGTGACACACTTTGACATATAAGTCCTAGGTCTAGCAACTCCTTTAGTTGCATTCTCAACTCATGTAACTTAGGGGTCGACATCCAATAAGGTGTTCTCGCTATCGGTTCAGTTCCTGGTTTTAGGTCGATGGTAAATTCCAATTCCCTCTCCAGCGACAACCCTGGTAGCTCCTCTAGGAAGACATCTGCAAACTCTCGTACTACCAGAAGGTTTTCCAGTCCTTCTGCCACGCCTTTTTCATTTAACACAAGGATCACATATAGATGGCATCCCTTATGCATGCTCTTCCGTAGCTGCAAGGAAGAGATGAATCTCAAGAAAACTCCCTGGTTCCGACCTACAATCACGCGTCTTTGTCCCTCATCATCGACCAAGATCAACCGTTTCATCTTACAGTTGAGCATCGGCTCATGTGATTCCAACCAGTCCATACCGATCACGACGTCATAAGACCCTAATATCGTGACGTGCAAGTTGGACCTTGTGACAAACTCTCCCAGGTTAAGGCTACAACCTGTAACCTTCCCTCCAACCTTTTGTTTGGCTCCCGAAGCCATTTCTACAAAGCTAATCTCGTCCTGTTCGACTTCCTTTACCTTAATTCTTTTTAGTGTTGCACCAGAGATAAAACTCTCTGTAGCACATGGATCTATCAAAATACTATGGGTCTGGTCAGCGACGGTACCTAACGTCTTGAGCACAGTTGACTGGTGCTCTGCCTGGTGGTTATTCACCACTACATGAATCCGAAGGGCCTTGCCCAAATCTCCCACGGTAGTGGGTCCAGCTAATCTAGATGTTCTGGCCCTCTCAACTGGGACGTCACGCTGGTAATGTAGTTCTCCACATGTCCAACACCCTTTCTTCGGTCTAGTACTCCCGGTACCTGAAGTAGAAGCCAACAACGCACCGGCTTGGAACCCTGGTCTGTTCTGCTAAACATGCCTAAACTGTTGTTGTTGTGGTCGACGTTGCTGCTAGTGCTGTGGTCCTCGGTAAGGAGTTTGTTGATGAGGCATTGGTCATGGAGGTGTAGTGGAAGTGGATCCTCTCTGGATGTCATGATATCCTGGTGAATGTCTAGCTGGTGTCTGATGCTGCTGCGCACCAGATGACACCTATCCCGTTGGTCTCGCTGGAGTCCTGCTCTGACCCCCACTGGTAAGATCCTCCTTTTCTATGAGGGCCTTCTGGACAACATCATGCAAGGTTTGAGGCATCATAATCCTCATCTTTTCACAAATGCTGACATTAAGATCAAACACGAACTTGTTGACCTTAAGTTTCTCAGTATTCAGGTGGGGAGCATACCGAAGAAGCTTCATGAAATGGGCCTCGTACTCGATCATTGTACGACCTCCCTATCGCAAGGCATTGAACTTGTTGAGCTGACGATAAACGAATTCCTCAGATAGCTACCTCTCCTAGAATCGTTCCTCGAATAGTTCCCATGACACGTCTTCGACTGCCATGTTCAATTACGGCAAGAGCGTCTTCCACCATAGAAGAGTGCTCCCCTTCAGTTGAAAGACCACCATGCAGACCTTCATGTTGGAGGTATAGTCACGTAGTGAAAAACACATCGCCATATTCTCCAACCATGCCTCGGCGGCTGCGCCGTCCGGGGCACCAAAGAACTTGGGGAATTTGACCCTCTCAAGTTCGCAGTGAATGCTACCAGTACCGACCAGAGCGCGCGGTGGACCCTCAGGAGGTTTTGGTGCCCTGGAATCCTCTCTATCCAAATGGTTGATCAGTGCCTCAGACATCCTCTGAAAGGACCTGATCAGCCCAAACACATCACCCACAACTATATGTTCCTGCCTGACAACCTGTTCGTCTCCCTAGGGGTTAGACCCCTCGTGCGTGGATGTTATTGGGGGCGTCGTGCCTCCTTCCCTAGGACCCCATCGTCTGCCTCTGCGGCGTCCTCTGACCATGATTACCTGCACGAATACAAATCAATTTAATTAGTGACATTTTATAATCAAGTATCTAGTCAATGGAAGCCATAGTGATCCCAAGTCATGGGTCGAATCGGCTCTGATACCACATGTAACGAACCCCATTGTTACGAAAACATGCGATGCATAACAAGTGCAATTTTTTTTTTTAAGCAGGAAGGTAACAACGACAAACAGTCAATCAACACAACTCAACGATGAACACAACCCACACAATTTAGGCAACAGACAACATAATGACCTAGCATACTAGCAAATCATGCAGCTGGATGAAATCATATGAAGATCAATCAGACAAAATAAAAACGACTACCCGCCCGTCCTACCCTGTAAGGTTAGGACCTCAAGGACACATAAGCAATGCTCAAGCCCAGGTTCCCATCGATTTTGACCATTTAAGGTCTCAAGGCTGGCGACTTCTCTGAGGAACAAGGAGGTGTCTACATCTCGCCTGACACAAGCAAGACAAAGCCTACTAAGCTAAGGATAATCATCAGACCAACCCAATGCAACCGACATAAACGACACAAGTAACATGAACCTTTAAAGAAAGCAAGAATTAGCAATCATTGATTCAACATTTCGCATAGCAAACAAATAAACCACAATGGTCGATCAGTAGTGACCTTTCTCTGTGCACAACAAGATAAATCTAAAAATTTAGTCATTAATTCAATCAACCTTAAATTTACCAGCGTGCAAGGGAGCTGACATACACAATCTATCTAGCAAAAAAAAACTAGAGTCACAATTGTATTTAAATTCTAGGCGCACTATTTAATCAATCATTCATTAAAATAAAATCTGAGGCGTGAGAAGTGATATACTTTCTGGGGTCCAATTAATCACACATACATCATGTTAATGTAACAATGACTACAATTATTCAACTTGGAAGTTTAAAAAGGATTGAAACATAAAACTACAACTTGTAATACATCCTTCTAACTTCTGCAAATCATAGAGTTTATTCTCCATTAAATTTTTTTCATCATAAGCCATTAACTTCCTACATCATGAAAATCTCTGCATTGATGAGTTAATACAACCTTGTACATAATTTTTATCATTAAGAATTCATGTTATACACCGTTATACAATCATGGAATTATAAGGATTGTACAATCGTAAAACACAAGTTATTTAAAAAATGAATGTTAGATCATGGTTTGTTATAATATTGAACAATTAGTCTTGCATAAATTAGATTCAGAAGGAAGTGCACTTCTAAATATTTGACTTGCCATAATAATTAAAATAATAATAATTATTAATCTAATTGTTATGAGTAATAATAATATAATAATAAAACTGATTATGTATTTAACCATTAATAACCATAATTGATCTGTTAAGAATTTGTTGTTATGAGTAATAATAATTATTAACCGTTATGAATCTAACTGATAATAATAAATTAAATTCCATCCTATTCTAACATACATTTTATCCTAGGCACTCCCAACCAAAAAGGGTATCTGAGATGAGAAGCAAGCATCAAGAATTATCGATCCCGAAATTGAGTTTACTGGGGTAAATTTTATAACCATTAAAACTGAAACGAAATCCATGGTGATAAAGTTCCCCGCGCTTCATCCCTAATTACAAGACCCCAGGTTCAAGATCCTGAATTTTAACAATGCTACATTGACAAATTTAAATGGAAAACTTCACCGCTGGGTGAAAGAATAATAAAATTAAGAGCAATTAATTTAATGTGCAATTAAAAGGGAAACTACCAGGTTTCTAAACTTCGAGGGAACACCATTACCTGTCACAAGTTGCGCAAAGGAAAAAGTTGAATTGCTAACTAAATCCGTCCAACAGTTTCCCTTTCTTTAATAAAGGGTGATATCATAATGGGTTCAAGATAATTTCTCTCCAGGTCTTCGCAACCAATACCGTGGTAGCTGTAATGTGGTCAGTGCACGAAATCGATGAAAACAATATGACACCTTTTACCTAAAAAGCATGAATTTAATAGAATAAGAAGGCTCACGTTGAAAACTTATTTTTATAATTCCTTTTTATCTTTCCCCTTAACCCACGCCTCCTTTCTTTGCAAGCATGTGAAATATGGATTCAGTTTGGATACATGGAAATCACAGAACTGGAGGTGGATGCTTATAATCAACGAACTTATCATTTCTATGCTCCATAACGAAACAATCTGATGACCCTGTATCCCATGTTACTTTGGAATTCATAAATATTATCGTGAAGAATAGTTTTGTATCCATTAGCATCTCTTTGACGAGGAATCACAAAAATATTTCAGTTGTTAAGGTTTAAATTGTAATTTTAAATATTTAAATAAATTCAAAGTTAGAGATAATGCACTGCGAATTACACAGNGTGGGTTCCAAAAGAAATTTTAGTCTTGAAGGGAATTACCGAATTAAGATCGATAACCACCTAAGCTCAGAGATCATTAAAGCACGGATGAAAGCAAGCCAGAAGTACTCGGTGAGAGGCGAGTTGCAATCTCGAAATTAAACTAGAATAACATGGATCGGATAACCCAACAATGGTATTTCGAGTATTAAAATTGTTGTCATTCACACCATATTTTTATACAACTTCTCATGAATCTGTAGAGACAACACATAGGCAGTGTATATTTCATGTAACAAGAATCCTATTAGTCTATCATGTGGTTCTGAGGAACTGGAAACAGTGGGGCAAGTAACTTAGCAGTGGACGTACTACAAATTATGCACAACTACAATATAATATATGAATCTGCAAATTATCCGCAACTACAATATAAATATATGAATGAAGACAATTCAATTGTTTCTAAAATTGCCTAGCTTAAAAGACACAACTCATATTCAATCGACAATAGAATAATCCTCAGACTATATACACATAAGAGAATCTAAGTTATTCATGTGTTCATAATAAGCCAATATGATTCATGTTTCATAAGGAAATATCCAATTTCATTTCACACATATCCTTGTTTCCCTTAAACCATAATCTAGAATTAATCACCCTAAAGCTCCATCGAAGCCAGTGACACAGTACAAGTGCAACAACTTCTAAACGACATACACTACAATATTCATCATTAATATTATTCATATACATAAAATTTGACTGAAATATAATGAAAAATTTACACGTGCGTACCGAATCCAAAGGTGAAGAACCTGTGGTCGTTGTCTCGCACCTGAGCTTCATCCAACTCCCGCTTGCCAACCACTAAGACCTCACCGGTACCTCCCAGTCAACGCTAGGGGTACACTTCTTCCCCCCAATCCCCCCAAGCTACAAAAGGGCCACACACACAATACCAGAGAATTCTAGCTCCCAGCTTGCCTCGCAAGGTCGAGCTGCCACTCATTACCGAGCTGGGTATCACAACTCCCACAAGAGAAGTTCAATAAAGATAAAATTCCGGCAACATAACCTTATGCAAACCAAATGTGATCCATACTCCTCCTCCGCCATCCTTTTTATAGAGTTTTATTAGTCATTAGTTTCCCAAACCCTCATTAGATTCTTTTTATTAAATTTAATTAGGACAAACCTCCCCCATACACATGTCACCCGATCCCTTAGTTGCACCAGAAAAACAATTTATTAATTAATTAAATTTTCCTATTTCCCTCACCCACCTAAAAGCGTTCCTAAAAACTCTCCTCGGTGTCCCTTTATTCCCTTACATTTCTTAAATGACTTACGCCTTACTTAAGCCTAGTTGAGTTCACAAATAGAAAGTTCCAAAGGCTAGATTCCCTACTAAGTTAGACAATCCCCTTTTTCTTTAAGTTTCCCCTTTTCTTTAAGTTTCCCCCTTTATCTTTTTAACTAAATTCAAAATTAACAAGTTTAAACAAAAACAACCATTTACCCTTTTAATAAATTTAATCCTCCATTATAATTTTTACTTTAATAATTAAAGTTTGAATTTCTTACCCCCCTTCTTGTTACATGTCTATTTAGTTTTTCTTTGTTCACATGTTCTACTTAGACCTAGGTTTTAATTTCAGTAGGTTGGGCGACAGTTTTTTAAGGGAACATTTAGTTATTAAACTTTACTCATACCATCATCTATTTTAAGGCCGACTAGGTCCTAAGGAGGCATATTTTTCTAGGCACTAGTTATTAACTTACCATAGTTAAAATCATGACATGCCCTTCAGGACGCACTATGTTCTCCATGGGTGTCACTCACCTCTTTTTGTTTTATTTGCGTGACGCACCCTTCAAGATGCATTATGTGCTCCAAGGGTGCCTCTTGCCTCTTCACTAAATTTGGTAGACATCAAACCCCTGGAGTCAATACTCCATCAGGTGATCTTGTGGGAGACTAAAGGCCTCTAAGGAATAAGGACCTTGCCTTATTGCGCTTCCCTTAGAATCATCATGAGCGACTGTCACAGTCTGCCCTCACGACATCGTGGATCTCTCAAACTAGGTAATCGTTAACCTACAGTTCGAGCCATGATGAGAGTGCTAGTAGGCTTTGGCAGGGCTGCTGCCACACCTCTCCCTCAATGTCTCTAGTTGTCGTGCATGACCCCTTTACTCCAAATGTGAGTCTAGTTGGCAAGCTATCATCAACCTACATCCATCAACGAAACATGTCAGCTATAACAATCAACATCATAATATCTGGTCATATGTCACATCTGAAATATCAAAACAGTCAAACCACAACAGTCCACTCCCTTACTCGATCCAGAGTCCAAGAAGATCCATTGATGCCATCAACATCCTCTCATGTCTAGAGTCCTGCACACTCAGGAGAACCCAATCAATAGCCCCTGTCGATGTAAATACATCAAAAATAACATATCATCAAATCCACAATATCTATAATCAAAATCAAAACAACTAATCATATAATGAACCGGATCACTTGCATGCAAGTGTCCTCAAAGAATAAGTCCGCTCAGCGCACACAAGAGCGGGATGTTACATTTTGAAATTTCTTTTTCAAGAAAAAAATGTCATTTTTATTCATTACCTAAAAGAAATTATATTCCTTATGTGTTCATGCACTTTACAATAAGAGTGGGATTGGAGAGACCCCTCAAAAAACACTAATCTATAGCTAACGTAAAAAAATAAACTAAAGGTCTTAGCATGCCTCAAATTAATATTGGCATGCTTCAAAGATCATATGTATATTGTTTATGCAAGGCATTTAGACCTTGCCTAAAACTATTGGAAATAGTACCTTTATGATTTCTAACACTTTAGGAACATAGAACCAAGATTGAAAAATATATAACATATTTAAGTAAAGACAAATAGATACATTAAACTTCTCCTTATACAACATATCAAATTCAAGTTTTAGAGATAGTGTGTATTCCATCCTCTACTTCCAGCTCCATAATCACCAACCCTTTGGCTACTTGTTGTCCTTTTTTGGAGAGCATATATACTTCCACATTTTTTCTCTATAAAAATGTGTGAATGAGATGAAGTCAAATA